>JAQGAV010000638.1:0-29358 GCA_034691345.1 Phasmarhabditis papillosa
CCGACCGACCCACCGCGGGGGGGGGGGGTGGTTGTTTTTGTTGAAATAAAATGTTTCGGGTAGTATTTTGCCCCGTTTGTGCTACCTCTAACCGCTTGTTTACTCTCTACACATCGGACGGGGTTAGAGTGCGCCGCGCCGTTCGCATGTGATTTTACATAAGTCAATCCAAGCGAGCGGCGAGCCCCACTGGCGAGTTCTGAACCGACAAAAACAGTCTCACAATGGCAGACAGAAATGGATAGAAACAAAATAATTCGCAATTTTGTGGGCCAAATTACAGTTTGTGGGAGATAAATGAGAGAAGTAAATGTTACAGAATATTTGAAGAACTTGTATAGTCTATCTCATGACCTATGTTTCCAGCGCGGTATCTCGAACGGGGCGCCGTGTTATAAAAATGAATCTACTTTTGAAGAAAACGCACCACGTCGAACGATTTTACATTCACTTTATATAACAATGCGCCCCGCTCGTGATGCCGCGCTAGAAAATTAGGTCTTGAGATGGACTATAGTACTACACACTGATAGTATCTTCTACAAGCGGAAAAGTTCGAAAATACTTAAATAGTTTCATAAGCTATTATCTTAGTTGACTAAATATTCGAAATGTTCGACTCACCTCTGGTCCGGTAATCTTGTGGCCAGTAATTCCAGTACAATACTGAGCTTTAGGTCAATCTCGTTTAGTCTTAAGTTTAGATTATTGATTGCTGTCTTGGATTCGGGATCCATCATTGGTGCGAACGCTGCTGTCAACTGAGGCAGCTGAGCCATAGCCAGAAGGGACTCCAGCTTGAATCTGAAGCTATTCGGGAAACTGTGAAACATTTACTAATCATGCGAAAAATAGAGCTTTCCAAAGATGATCCGCCAGAGAGAGAGACAGATATTTCAATATGCAACGCAAATAAAAACGATGAAAATGAGAACATAAACGCTTAATTTTAGATAGATAGGTTTCAAATGATTCTATATCAAGTTAATAAACCTGAGGCTTTCTCGAAACATATCCATTTTTATAAGGTGCTTTCTGTATTTTTGTGAAATCGAGCTGAACCTTGGGCTACGCTCAAGGAATGATTATCTACAGTACAGTACCATGTCAGTTTCAGCCTATTAGTGAGAAGTGAAACATTTAAAAAAGAGAAAAAAGAAAGTAGTAAAAGTGATTATGAAATAAGTTTCTGACTTTATATATTAGTCTGGATTCTTGGGTGTGTAGACCTGTGTGATGTTATTGCAAATATCAGGAGGGGTTGGCAGAAAAACGCGCGAGGCGAATTGGTTTTGTGGGCGGCGCCTCGTAAATAGGCCGCGCCCCTCTACACTCGTTTACAGTAAGAAATTGAAATGTTTTAAGAAAAGAGAATTGTTCTAGCTAACAAGGGGGGGGGGGTGCACTGACTCTACCTAACTATCTTACACAATCTAGCAACTGGTACTCGGTTAGTTTTAAGAAATTGGAAATGTTCCAGCCGCGCGCCTGTTTCGCCAACTTGTTCGATCGGTCAGCCAGCTGAGTAACATTTAAAATTTGGAGAAGAAAACGTGTTGCCAAATAAAGACTTGTGCTTGCTAGGGGCGCGTGCGGTTTATTTACTGAAAGTGTCTTGCCTGTAAAGCAGTGCTACCGACAGTTATAGTCGGATTCAAAAGTAATACGGCCGTGTTAATAAACAGGAGTGTTGTAATATTTTGTCTGAGTAAGGCAGAGCGAAAGCAAGTTTGCAATCTGCTTATATCTGATATCTGAATCTGACTATAGGAAGTATTCAATAATTCGCTAGCAGCTTAGTTAAGAAGCAAGGGTTAGGAGTTAGTGTAGCTTCACTGAATATAAAAATATGCTATACATCGATTTGGAAACAGGTTGAATTGAATTGTGATTTAGCAAATATCTAGAATATATGTGAAGAGGTCTTATTGATGGGATGAACCAACTAGCTAACACTTTATTTCATCATTACAAAAGTTCGTAAAACATTTGGTTTTCACCTCCTAAAACCTCAGTTACGCCCATGGGTCTGAATTTAACGGGCCGGCACGTTTCCAAGAAATTATACATGTAAAAGATAATTTAAGAAATTTAAAAAAAGCTGAAAGTGTGTTTTAACACTTAACCAGTCCATTTTTTAGTCAATGTGGCGTAGTATAGATAAGCCCGAGTGGGTGCCGGGGCAGTTTTTAGCCTGCCCGGGCAACAATCCACAACTGCTCGGGCACAAACGGGCCGGGCACCCACCCGGGCGTTTATATACTACGGCCACTGGACCCTTTCCCTCCCCTGGTTACCCTAAAAAACCAATTTAAGATCTTCACAAGAGTACGGTAACATATTGATACTTCACATCTCTCAAGTCCAGACAGTTTAAACATTTTAATAAAACAACATTGGCTTTTCGGAATAATTGTGTGTACAAACAAACAACGGTGCTCCGACCTCCGTTGAGAGCCACCCGTGTCGTTTATATTTATTTAAAAACACATTAAAATACATAAAAACAAGGGTAAATGTAACTGTTTATACAGAACAGATGGAATTTATGGAATCTATTGATTTTGAAGGTTGAAAAGGTATTCGATTGAAGCCGAGTCAAGATAGGTGGTTTATTTAAAAAGTAGCTTAATGGGATATATCTTCGTGTTTTTAAAGTTTTGTTTATATGAAAGAGCTCGTATTCCTGATCTCAGGACAAAGCAAATTAGAGAATAGATTCAGAATAAAACCTATTTAATTTGTGATAATTAATCACTACTCTCCGCGCCCTAACATAACGAGACATAGCAAATTCAAATGGTGAAATCTAGATGCTCATACCCTGGCTTATTTCGTTAAGCAATTCATGTTAATTTATATATTATTGGAAAGGCAATAGCTCAATCTGTGCAACTGAGTTTTCCAAAAGATTCGGTTACAGCTTTCCAGAGAAAAATGAACTTTAATTTTAAAATGAGAACTCATTCCTTTAACCCCACTGTCTCCGTAGGCGAGCCGTGGAATAAGATAAAGCTGGAATAGTTGGCAGACTAATCGCAATTAAAGGTCCAATAAATTAAAATTGGATCATATATTGGCTCTAAATTTGCTCTAAGTACTCTAATAAGCTGTAAATAATTTGCAGTTCGTACCGTAACCCTTTGCAAGCGATTAGTCCACCGACTATAGTACGTATATCTGATGTGGAGTGAACGACAAACATTCATTTTTATCTATTCGAACTCTCGAGACTCCAAGCTCGGACACCCATGAATTATCTCTTTGAATCTTTACATGTAATTTGTCATTCTAGGCGCGACACTTGGCCAAAATGCGACATTTTTCTTATTTTTCCCTTAGAAAAAATGCAAAAAAGTTGGCCGATTCGAAATTGAACATGAATTTTGGACTGGAAATTGGCGGTGTTTTCCATTCCCGTGGGAGCGGAAAGGTTGAAATCGAGGGGACTAAACGCTTTTTGAAAGTAAAACGAGACCTCTTGAACCCCGTTCTTGAGGCGGATTAGGATACTTAAAATGGGTAGCCGGGAGCGTTTGTTTGAGGATAATCCGTACTTGTGATATTGTGAGCTAAATTAATGTTTTTGTACTTTTCAAAGAACCACCATAGCATCATTCTACACAATGTATGGTCTGTTTCAAAAGCATTTTATTTTGGTGTGAACTATAGTCAATTCTGCAAATATAAGCATCCAGATTGATATATCGAAATAGATAGAATAACTTTGCTTTGACTAACCCAGTGACAGGCAATCTAAATTTCAAAGCGCCTCGGACAGTTAAATACCGCCCTTTCACTCTAGTTTTTGGGAAGTATAGTCTATCTCAAGACCTCGGTTTCCATCGCGGTATCACGAGCGGCGCGCTGTGTTATAAAAAATAAAGTGCTTTTTGAGAAAACGCCCAACCTCCACGGATTTCAAATTCATTTTTATAACACTGCGCCACGCTCGTGATACCGCCCTGGAAACCTAGGTCTTGAGAAAAACAATATTATGGAGGATTCCCACTATACCGAGAACAAAATATGAGGAATTTATTTAAAACATTTCCAAACTTACCGGAATATTGAGTTGGCGTCGCGTATTTATTGTACACGGCCTCGTTTCTCAGAACATCTAGGAAATCTTTTCCAATAGGAATAAAAACGGCATTCTCGGCCGCATCCGAAAAAGCGATGAGGTAGAAAATAAAGAGGATCATGACGTCATATTAGATCAGCAAAAATCAATAAATATCTGAAAATACAATATATTGTATAGTTTATGCTGAGAACTTATAGACACAATCCTAAGAACATTTTGTACGCTTAACTGTAATATAATGAAATAATAATAGTGCAACATAAGTAAAAACAAAATGGCTTGTAGATATAGCATATAACAAACAAAAGACCTCAGAGCGCGGTGGTATACAGAGGCTTCCGCAATTGCGTATTGGTATTTTTCTGGACATGATACAAAATAGAACTAGTACAATAATATTTTTCAGACAACAAACAACAAATTGCGAAGCGAACCATATAATGGAAGTTAAATCTTGCCACAGAAAGAATACTTTTTGAAACCTTATATAACACCGCTCACTGCAGTCTTTTTTTGTTATGGACTATACCAGAACGAAAGAGAAGCTACATTGTGGCGAGTTGTGCGATTTTAACTTGCATAGAAATATAACGCTTATTTTTAACCGCAAGGAATTACGAAGTTTCTTTCCTATTATAATATGGTAACAAGCTCCTTTACATCAAAAGAAAATTTAGAAAATGGTATGTTCTGCAAAAGAATGATTCATTGGAGTTTTGGCTTGCCAACTTGGATACTCTATGTTGAAACATTCACTATTGTCTAGAAATGAATCGGATTCCTGAACTTAAAGTATAGACCTGAATATAGTGTTTCATTTGGCAATTATCTGTGATCTCGTGTTTCGTAAATATGAATAAACAATTTTTTTTATTTGAAATTTCCCCACGTACAATAAATGGAAGCAATCATGAATTAATATGAAAAATTTATATCAAACCATTCAGGACTTTACAAAGATGTTTTCACCGACGGGGCTTTAGCCTAGTGGTTAGATCAGCGGTATCTGAATCCGTGAGGATTTGAGGATGTGGTTTCGACTCCCCGTAGCTGCAGAAAGCTTGGGAAACCAGCAGCTTATTTATCCCATGTTTCGTGTACCCGAAGACTGAATGTTAGAAAGGAGCCGTCTCGGCTCAGAAGATTCCGGAATGAATAGCCGAAGCCCTGCCTCGGAGAAATCTACCATTATTGTGTGATATGAGTGCTGCAGGAAATAAAATACTTTAAAATACTTTAAACACAAAAGGGCATATTTTGCTGACCCCAACCCTCGCATCCCAAATTAGAATTTCATCTTCGCCCTTGGGTCCCCATTTTGTTAGGATTCAATGATCATCTTATATTTTTATGATGAAGTTCTTGAAAAACTAGAGAACAATAAAATTGTTAGAGACGAAGTTAGTAAGCATCCTCTCTCCGAGATCTCTGAGATCAAAAAACAGCGCTAAGTAATAGAAATTAGAAGTGCTAAGAGCAAAGATAAATAATTAGCAACACTGAATTCGAATGATTATATAATTAGAGAATGAAGACAAGTAGTAGTCTGATTCGAGATGAATAATGGAGTGTTACTTGCGTAATTTAAGGAAATTTTGCGTATATTTTCGGTTTTCGAATACTTTCAGAGCCATTTTTAGAGAGAAAATAATAGGCTGAAAAAAGCGATTGACAAATGTTTTGAAAGAAAGAAAGCTGTTAAGTAACTGAATAAAATTGTCACAAGACAATGCAGTTCAATTCGTCTTAGTAAATAAAATGTTCCTCTGACAGAGACTAATCAAAACCTTTACAATAATTTAAAAAAGTAAGAGAATTTACTTTTTACAGTTCATAAAAATTTGCAATTTGCAAAAATTGTTATCAACCCACAAACATATGGGGCCTATTTAGGCAATAAGGAAACAGTACTACTATATTAATAGGCATTAACCGTTTGATCAATTAGGTAAAATGCTATGGAAGATGGCTAGCAGAATCACCAACTTCAAAAGTTTGAAGTAGACCCATGGTGCATTTGCTTTTATCTATTAGTTTCTCTAGTTATCCAGGCTCTGTGCATAGTCTAATTGAAGAGCAATAATGGAGTGTTACTTGCGTATTTTTATGCAATTTTGCGTATATTTTCGTATTTCAAAAACCTGCAGAGCCATTCTCGGCGAGGGCCTTCTTTAACACTCCATTATTACTCTAGGATCTTACTTAGACCCATGCAACATTTACTTTTCCGCGTTTCTTCTATTTGTAAAAAGTGTTTTGACCTTTTATTTCCGGCTTTCAAAACATAAGTGTTCAAGAGCATAAGTTCTTATTCTAAACAAACTGTGGAATTTACTTCCATTTCTGCAGGCAAAATACTTCCAGCTGTATAATTCGTTCGTTTGCAAGTTAGACCTAAGGAAATTGACAAGTTTTTTTAAATCAGCTCATTCAAGATGAAAAGTCGCGCAACTTGTGTGCAAAGAGTCAAAACATAATCCAATTTCGGGAATAGGCCCTTGATTCGAATTTCAGTGTGTAAATGAAAGCAACACATGTCGAACTTTGGTTGATGAAATGAAATGTTATAGATAGAAGAAGTATATATGGGATTTATTCCTAAAAACTTGAATGTTTTTTACCAAATTGGTTTGATGCGAAATCCAGAGGTGTGTATACGGCCGGCCCGGCCTAGTTTTCGGGATTCCAGGCCGGGCCGGGCCGGTAACAAGCTCTGGCGAAATCTGTAAATTGCTTACTGTTACAATTCGAATATTTCTTTCAGAACTGTCTTAGAATAACTTATGAACTTAAAATTGCTTGCAATATTAAATAAGAGACTACTAATCATAAGACAGAAAAGTTACTGTATACCCGGGACACAAATTCAATTCACGACTTTGACAGATTTAACAACTTTTAGATAATAAGCATCTTAAGGCAAAGGAAATTGTTGTTTACAAGTCAAATCATTAGGCTCGGAAGATGCACTCATATACTTCCTTGTTATAGTCCATAACAAAAGATTGTAGTGTGCGGTGTTGTTTAAGTTGTTTAAGTTTTCAAAAATCGCTCGTTCTGTGGCAAAATTAAATTTCCGTTATATCGTTTGATGCCTACTTTTTTGTTTATTGTCCGAAAAATATTAGTGTACTAGTTTTATTTTGTATCGTATCCAGAAAAAGACAAATGCTCAATTGCGGAAGCCTATGTATACAACTGCGCTCTGGGGTCTTCTGTTTGTTATATCCGGCCGGCCCGGCCTGGGTTTCATAAAATTTCTGGCCAGGCCGGGCCGGTAACCAGCTCTGGACTATACTAAGTACACTTCAAATGCATAAAAAAGTAGATTCAGTTATAGTCGAATTCAAAAGTAATACCGCCATGTAAGCTGCGTATTTTACCCTTTTTAACACTGCACAAGCTGGCAATTTAGGCGCGCGGAACCTGCAATTGCAAGTTCAAATCTAATTTTACACGGCTGTATTATTTTTGAATCCGACTATAAAATGACTAAGAAACCAAGGTCTAGTCCAGCAACTTTAAAAAGAGATGTTTTCTCGCTGAGACCTACGTCTTTAGGAAATGAGCTAAATGCGAAACATATGTCTCGAATACAACAAAAGCACACGCACGCGGAGTCGCTAATGTCCAAATTGGTTACAAATATGAAATGTTTTACGGGATAAGAGAAGATTTTACCTATATTTAGGAGTTTGTGAGGTTAGAAGATGCAAAATACTTTTGCGCATTCGAAACGGCGTGCTTATTTTATTATCTGCAAAAGGTTTGCTGAAAGGACTGCTAGAAATCATATTTTCAGGCGAAGTTTGCAAGTTTTGGGGCTTATTGGATTCTAAAGGAAAAATAAATAAAGAAAAAAAGAACAGAGGAAAGGTTGTGGGTTCGATTCCTCCCCCGTCCCAAGCCGGATTGAGCAACCGTGGGATGTATGCTTGAATGTTCTCTTATGATTCCCGCAAACCGACTTTTAGCTGCCCCAAAGATGAATAGAATAACAAGAATACCCAGTAATGTGATATACATTTTTATAAGGAATATACAGTTTTCAATAATAGCAGGGGCAGTTTAGGTTAAAATCATTGTTGCTAGAAAAGTATACTTTAATTATGCGGGTCCCCAATACTGTCATATCATCTTAAATGCGGCACCGCATTGCGGCGGGGCCTCTGCAAGACCTACTAGTTGAAAACAGAAATAGAGACAACTATGCTTTAAAAATCTGTTCAAGAAATACAACAATATAATTGAATTTAGAATGAAGTTGACTGTGTAATTGGTTATGCATTTGTCTATGCTCTAGCTAAAGTAGCCAGAATGAGCGCGTTATTAGGCGATAGGAATAGTGAGGTAGGCAAAATATATATAGTCGGCGGACAAACGATATGCAAGTTAAAGTTCTGAGTGGGAACTTCGAAAGGCGCCAAATAGTTATATTCTTAAACTTAAATTAATTGTTTCAAAATAATAAGTTAGATGTGGTGTTGTACATTGCATCATGGACTTGTTCGCCTTTTTGTGCTCTATTTCTCGGCCGCGCTCTAATAAAATTTGCAGTTCGTACCGTATACCCTTGCATAAGCCCTGGCCGCCGACTATAGAAAAATTGAACCAATCTAAAGAGTGAAGTTCTCAATCTAGAAACAAAATTTACCAAAACTAGTCTCGAACTTTTATATACAAGCCGGTGCTTTAGTCATTTGTTTAAAGTAATTAAAAATAATTTATCTCCTGTAATCCGCTGCTCAAACCACTAGGCTAAAGCACCCGCTTGAAACTATCAATCTCCTACCTGGCAAACTAGTCCTATATACTGTATATTTATTTCAGGGTATTCCTGTAATAACAACAGTTGGACTAACAATGAATTTGGATAACAAGAATGAATATACTCTATTAACACGAGTTAACAGTCCATATAAGGTAAGCTTAAATATTATTATTAATCACGGTCCTGTGGTGTAGTGGTTTTCACGTCTGCTTTAACGCAGAAGGTCGTCGGTTCGATCCCGGCCACGACCTCTGTTTCTCTGTTTTAGCCCTCTTTTTTTGGCCAGCATTGTATACATATTAAAATAATACAAAACAGAGGTCTCTGGTTTTTTGTACAATTCCACCTACATCGTTTACAATTTCGTTGATTTTGCGATATAAACGATCGTTTTTTCGCTTTTGCCAACGGCTCGCCGCGCCCCAAAGCAACGATGCAGAGCAAAATCAAAGAGCGAAAACTTGGTGCACGATTCCTGGATTTATATGACATTCAACTTGGTTTATTCTGGTACCATTCCATAGCCCTTAGTCTGGTCTAGGAAAATGAGTTTTTTTTTGGGAAACATTTTAGTCGTTTTTAGTCGCCGTTGGCGAGCCGTGTGCCATAACTGTACTTAAGCAAAGGCCTCGGCCGTCTTTTGCAAAGCGTTGGTATCAATCCAAATAATATTCTCATCCAAACCTGGGCAACTTAAATTTATACAGTAATAAAAATAGTGAGCTTTGGTTCCCAAACCTTTTTTGCGTAATAAAGCATTTTATCTGTACCTTCTGCTTACATTTTAGGTCGTTACAAATGCGGTAATGTCGTTGTTTAATGCTAGAAAATGGAGACGACATGTTTTTATGTTTCATCATGTTAAAGATTATACTGTAAATGCAGAATGTTATCTACTTATGGGCAGTATTAAACAGAGGTTTAGAGCGGTATGTTTATAACTATATATCAATAGTTTGGGTATATTTCGTAAATTTTTGTGTTTCTCTTAAAATCTAAAGTTTATTTTTTTTATACTACGGCCACAGGGAAACAGAGGTGTTATAAAAATGAATTGAAAGCCGGTGCATTTGGATCCTATTCCAGAAAACTACCACAACGCTGCTCCCCCATGATACTCCTCTTGAAACTAGCTATAGTCAAATTCAAAAGTAATGAGGTCATCCATGCTGCGTATTTCGTTATTTTAACACTGCGCCTGCTTTCTACGCGCGCGATATCTTCTATCCACTGGGCCAATCCGCCACGTCTCAAAAACTCCTAACTGAAATCCGACCTAACGTGCTTTGTTGAGAAATATTTGGAACTCTAGTTCATCTGTAATTGCAACTTGCTTTCGTACTGCCTTACTCAGACAAAATATTCCGACACTCCTGCAAACCCAGTTTTATTAACACGGCCGTACTTGTGAATTCAACTATATATATATTCTTTATCTTAGCCTAAATTTAGGAAATTTGGTGTTTCAAGAGATTTTCAGAACCATTTTTAACGGGAATCATTTCAATACTCGCAAAGATCATGCTCCTGTCAATCGATTAACAGTTTCGAGAAGCTTACATTTTGAAAGACCAATCCGTAATTCCGGCAGCCTTAGCCTACTTTTCGATATCAAAGAACCTCTTACCAAATTGACCGAGCATATTACAAATGGATATGTATTTTCAGGAGAAAAACGACATCGAACATAACTTCTTCACTTTCAATGAGCAAAAAATCCACGAACCCGGTTGGAATCGAACGATGCTGCATGAATTCCTGCGGAAAGCATCTTTTATATCAAACGGTTGGTTTAGAAATTGCAGAGATAATTTCAGTTAGTCAAATTAAATGCTTTATTATTTGTATTACCCAGGATTTAAGATTACTAGATAGCTAATATAGTCTATCTATAGTCCGTTTCACAGCCTAGACTACATTGCGCCGGCCTCATACGATGCGCGGTGTGCAAAATTTGCCTTCAAATTCGCTGGAAAATGCCTTCCCATTTTCGGGCGAGGGAACTTTTGAGGCAAAATTTACAACAGCGAGCATCGTCTGAGGCCGGCGCAATGTAGTCTAGGTTTTGGAATAGACTATATATTATATAGACTTCTACTGTATCTACCTAGTACTGCATGATTTCATTGGCTTTATCAGTATTCGTAGTTCACAAACTTCTTCAAGGATAATTTATCAGCTTTATATAAAATTTCTATTTCTAAAAGCATATTACTTTTTAGTTTATTTTCGTCTAAATTATTCCAAAGTTTCTTTTCTAACTTCCCTTTTAAGAAAGCTAAATGTTTTTGTTGTTCCGTGCAGTTGCAGCCTTCTTTATATATTTATTGTTTTCACATAAACGGACTTGAACTTGTAGTCTCTTAAGCTAGCAAGGAAGTTTGTAGTTTTATAAGGAAGTAATATGAATAATGTAATATTGAAGTGCAATTCGAAATGTTTTGGTAAATACAAATATACAGTAAGAAATTTAATACGATGTGATGGTTTTACCACTTGTGGTTACTATTTTGGGAATGAATATTCATGACTCAGTAGATGAATACTAACGTCATCTGACTGTGGAACAATTGAGCTCAGTATATATTTTACTCCCGAACCCTTGCTTCAGACACCACCGTTGTTACCCTCTAAAGCGCTTGTAAGCACAACCAAACAAACGTATTTTACATAAATATATATATTATTTATTTTTACATTTTATTTATATATTATGCGCATGACGCATAGTTTTAATCTCATATTCCTAAAGCTTCTTTGCTTTGAGCAGCCTAATCATCTGTATATACTTCCTGTTTCCCGCTCCCGTGTCCCCCAGTCTGCAAGCCTTATTTGGTAATTTCGGGCGCAAATCAGAAATGTTTGAATTAAATTAAAAGAAGCCGACATTAAAGTCGATGGATTACACTGTTGTTTGTGCATTCTAAAAGTACCAAACGGCGTCATTTGGGGCCTTTGTTAGAAAGAATCTGCAACTTTTAATCAAGAAAATGGAGACGAATTTATTCTTTTTATGGAAAACCAGAGCAGAGTGCTACGAATGAACCTTTGAACTCAATGAACAGGAAGCAGGTGGAAAAAAATGTTGTTAGGTTATGGCCAATACATGATATAGTTAGCGCCAAGAGTAATGATGGAATGTAAAGAATTCAATGATCGTCTGAGGCCCTTTTGCGAGCACCGGGGGGGGGGGGGGGCTTAAACCGAACCATAATAGCACAGTAGTGGTAACAAGTTGTCACTGCATTCTTTGTTTTCTACAAATCAAACGTGCAAAAACTATAACGCTATTTAGCACGTCCGCTACAAAGGGAAAGTTAAGTAAGGTCCTGAAACGAAATCGTCTTTTAGTCAGAACATATCTTATATTAAATGAGCTTGAGATATTGCCCGGCCCGCAATAGGCTCAGGCCGGTCCACTGCCAGGCATGTCGTTAATATCTACATTCTCAGTTTATTGCAAAATTCGAGAGAAACTTCCTTGTTTCCCTCCATTTTGTTACTAAAGTTTCGCTTCTTGTTTGTTTATCATTTATTATCTGGAAATCTGTCTCTGGCGGGGCTTTTGCCAGTAAACGGCCGGCTCGTATTTCATTCCATGGACAAAGTTCGGAAGCAGCTAAGCAGCTACTGAAGCTGTCTTGGGTAACCCCGGAGGAGCAACGAGAGCTGTACTTGGAACACAGAAAAGGGTATAGGATTACTAGAATAGGGAAATATTTATAGTATTAGACGATGACGAAGTGGATAAGGGCAAGTTTGTTGAATATTGTAGGGAAGTCTAGTTCTTAGGCTGGAATTTATTTTGGGAATAAGTTGTTTATTCATATTTTACGAAACACGATATCACAGATATTTGGAGGATGAAGTGAGACGAAGGAACCATAGGGAGCCAGGACTAGGGAGCGTGGAGGCGGCGGATCAGAGCGGCGGATCAGAACTTTGCAGTAATTGTTTCTTAGGGGCGGATACGAACCATCGACCTCGAGAATATGACGCAAAGATTATATCCGCGCGTCTCAAAAACTAAAAATAATTCTTAAAAACTCCTAACTAAAATCCGACATAACGTGCTTTGTTGAGAAATATTTTGAACTATAGTTCATCTCAAGACCTAGGTTTCTAGCGCGGTATCACAAGCGGGGCGCACTATAAAAATGAAAGTAGAATCAGTGGACGCGGCGTTTTTCTAAAAATACATTTATTCTTTATAACACAGCACCACACTCCTGATACCGTGCTGGAAACCGTGGTCTTGAGATGGACTATATATTTACTCTGACAAAATATTGCAACACTCCTGCAAACCCAATTTTATTAACGTGGCTGTATTACTTTTGAATTTGACCATAAATCCTATTTTCTTCACTAAAAACTAGTAAAATTAATAGTTTCTTTGAATCTTTGTCCTTTCTAAAGGCTCTTCTTCCTTCCTTCTATTCTATCTTTTTGTTTCATTCATTACTAGCCCCCCCCCCCCTTTCTATTCAACTAAACTATGCCAATTTCCTATGTTTCATGGCTCTCCGTTTGTACTAAATGAATCCTACTTGCGCCACTTCCCAAAAAAAGCGGCGAAAAACTTGCAAGCGTAGACGAAAAAAGTCGTGAATTAATAAACTATGGCCAGTTGGGGTGTTATAAAAGAGAGGCTAGCCTTTTATATATTGGAGTATTTATTAGCCTCTATAACTAGTATTGTGGGATTCAAAACGAATAACGGAGTGTAGAAAATTATTTACAAGGCAAACGCAATTACGTACAAGCAGTTTTGGCTTGAAAATTAGTTTCTACACTCCATTATTCATTTTGAATCCGACTATATCATAATAATAGTAGATTGCTGCGGCGCAGGGTTTTGGTCATTCATTCCGGAATCTTCTGAGCAGAGACGACTCTTTTCTAACCTTAGTAGTTAGTCTTCGGATGTATAAAATATGGAATAAATAACATTTTTATGTGATGAAGTTTTATTTAACTAACGAAATGGACTCCATAGTTGAACGGATTAATGCTGAATCGAACAAATATGGGGGGGGGGGGCAAAGATTTTGAGCCCGATATCGGCTTAGTAGGGGGTAGTACTAAGATGAATGGCTTAGAGTAAATATAGATATATAGTAGAATGAAATGAAATGTAGCGTAGAATAAGTTATATTGTGAATTTTTCGAGTTATATTCTTTCTCCATATATAGTCAAGAACTAGGCTTTCAATGCAGTAGCCTGGAGAAGGGGTATTATATATATAGTCGACGGACGGATTGCTTGCAGGGGTATACGGTCAGTTTTGCAAAGGAGCGCGGATACTAAGGGGTATTCGATTGAAACCCTTTCGGATTTGCGCTCCAGCGCAACATTCGCAGTCCTTTAGCTGCAAGCAAGTTGTCCGTCGACTATAGTCGGATTCAAAAGTAATAAGGCCGTGTTAATAAGCAGGAGTGTTGCAATATATTGTCTGAGTAAGCATACGCAGCATACACGGCCTTATTACTTTTGAATCTGACTATAAAAATGAATGTAATTTTGAAGAACTGACTTCCAATTCACCGATTTTTCATATATTTCCATATAACACCGCTTCTCTCACTATAATGAGCTAGAAATCAGGCTATTGATGCAGACTATAACATTTTTTCGACTATAACTTCAAAGTGCAATTATAGTTTATAACCAAATCTACATAAGAATAATATAAAAACCGGAGAATGCATTTATCTTGAATGTTTTCTTACGAATAATTCCTATAGTAAAGCTTGTCTCATCATTATTCAGACTTCTTTTCAACATTTGGTCTTTGTGTGTGAAATGTTTTATTGTTCGACTGATCTGTTGTGACATAAAGTGCGCTCTATCGCATATTTTCTGCAAATGTTGGCCTAATGCCAACAAACGACCAGACATAGAGACATATACATTAGCATAGCATGTGGCCATCAATTGAAATGAATCATAAAATATTGTCAAAGTCGGTTTAAGAGATTAGAATTAACAGATAAACAAACTTTTAGTACGCAAAACATGATTACATTCTGTTTTTGGGTTTAGTCGAGGTTTTGTACTGCGGGGTTCATTAAAAACGTTTGATAACGTTTCTGTTTACTAGATTTTCTGACGATTAACTTAATAATGTATATAGTCTATCTCAAGGGTTAGGCTTCCCGCGCGGTATGACGAGCGGGGCGCAGTGTTATATAAAATGAATGTAAAATCGGTCGACGTGGTGCGTTTTCTGCAAAAGTAAATTCATTTTTTATAACACGGCGTCCCGCTCGTGATACCGCGCTGGAAACCTAGGTCTTCAGATTGACTATAGTACTCTTTAATGAGTAAGCTGAAGAGAATTGCAGTTTCAAGAACTAGAGCTTCTTTCCCACTAAAGCTTCGCTACCCATACCAAGCTAAGCTTCTGAAGTGTAACGCTTACATCTAAAGGTCACAGAACCCTCTCCCCCTAGCCGGAATTCCACCATTTATACATTTTATACACGGCTGTTGGCATGTTTCTATTTATTGTGCCTCCACGCTGCGTATAATTCAATCATTCCCAATAAAATCCAATTATACATATGTTTTCTTCGTTTGTAACATTTGAAAACTTGTAAAAGCGGCTTAATTTAGTTTAAACTAGCTTTTATTTCCTTATATTCTGCTTGGGAGGCCGTGTTAACTTTGGATTTAGCCAACCCAAGTCGTTAACTCGTTTGTTATAGACTCTAATGCATTCATCGAACAACAATGAGTTCCTTTCTTGGCTATTTTAAAGGGATATTGTAGTCTCTCTAGAGAAGAATTAAAGGACTGACATTAAAAGAATTAAAGGTCTGCTGAATGAAAGAAGGAAAATAATTTAGTAGCCCTTTAAATATGGGTGTACGAAGTGATTGTAGTTGGGAAAGGTCCGTGCAAATATAAAATTAAAAGTGGTTACATACAAGCTACGAGTTTTACGAATCCTGGGTTTGAAGTACATAATAATTTATCCACGGTACTTCCTGTAAATTGATAGGTACAATAAACTCCTATGTAAGTATAAATGTTCATCTGTGCCATCTACAGTTCTGAAGAGAATTTGATCCAACTTCGTATCAACACTCTTTACCTCGAGATGTATAAGTAGGGAGGGCAAACGTTATGGTAACCGGTAACGGCAGAGCTGGTTATCGGCCCTGCCTAAGCCGGCCGGATAACCACCTCAGGGGGGTACAAAAGGCTGGAAATCAGCCTGAACCGGCCGGAAAACCACATCTGGTAACCGGTATACCACTTTACCGTTTTACCATTCTTTTTAAAAACCTTACGAATGCTCACCCTAAGTATATGTCCATTTACAAACTCAGTTTACCCTTTATTCTTAAATGTTCCTTCCATCTCAATTACGTAACTCCTATTCCTGTTCTTCCATAATGATTATCTTTTAACCCCTTTTTCGACTTGCCCGACTCATCACTTTTTATTCCGCTCCAGTGAATTTTCTCACTGTCCGCGTCGTCCACATCGGCGGCGCTATCCAAACAAATGTTGAAATCAGCCTTGCGGGCTAGAAAAACAGCCCGTCTTTTGCGTGTGACCGGGTTCAAAACGAGCTTCTTGCATGTCAAAATGGAAGAATTCTCTTCTTCTCTCCGAAGGGCCCAGAATACTTAATTCGCGAACAACAAAGCCGAGATTTAGAGCTGGCTCGAGTTCGGAGAAATAGAACTTTACAGACGTTGAGTCAACTTTTAAAATAAAGTTAGTGTTTTTTTAATTAAAATAACGGAAACATTCAATTATTATGGATTAAACACAGTAGTTTGCA
The DNA here is from genome assembly GCA_034691345.1 of Phasmarhabditis papillosa. Classification (NCBI taxonomy): domain Eukaryota; kingdom Metazoa; phylum Nematoda; class Chromadorea; order Rhabditida; family Rhabditidae; genus Pellioditis; species Pellioditis papillosa. Next base: position 16,658 of record JAQGAV010000638.1, read on the forward strand.
GATTTGACTGAAATAAAGCTAAAAATATGATAAAACCTAAATTTTCTCCAAAGGTTCCCTAACCTGACCAGATAGTTTTAAAAGTTCTCTTCTGTTCTAACTATTCCCATATAAAACCATCGTAATTTCCGATAAGGGGCCAGTTGACGCGGTGCACGAATCATACCTTTGCCATTATAAATGATAAGTTTGATAGTTCGATTGGCGGGACTTGGCTGACCCGTTTGTTAACGGATCGTGCGCTTTGTTGCAGAAAGAAGGACTGCGGTGTTAAAGTAATGATGTCCCAGCAGCAGCAGCAACAGCAGCGGTGTCAGTAAAGTCGGTAAATGCAGGGTGGAGGGGCGAAAAATGATAGGAGACGGGGCTGCAAAATGGCTGTCTAGATACATAACACACACACACACTTGTTAAGAGAATGATAACAGGCAGTAAAGCAGGTGCAACGAAGGAAAAGAGAGGGCCCAGACTGGCAGGACCCGGATGAAAATCACTCTAAGTTATGGAGCTGAAGCTCGAGTTCGGCTCCTTCAAATGGATGGTGATTCGAACGGAACCCTAAACCTACTAGGTATTATAAACTTGGCGGAATTATTCTGCAAGGAGTAGTATGACTCCACAATGAACATTGAACACCGGTAACGTCAATTTTACAAAAATAGTTGGGTCGACTACATGACCCTAACCCGATCAGTCAGGTCGAATACCACCCAGACAAGTAACGGCCAGACAAATCTGGCGCCATGGCGAGTTGAAAATGGCTGAAAATGTAAAAAAGAGACATATTTGTATGTATCATTTCTGCTGACTATTTCATCATTGCAAAGCAGCCAAAAACAACAATATTTGCAAAAGCAAAAAGTACCTAAATACTTTCACTTCACGCCATGTCGAAAAACAAACGCGGTGATTCAAATAATGACTAATACGCAAACACGCGACCGAGGCAACATCTATTTTTGCGCCGCGCTGTCTAGCATTGATGTGTGGATTCTGGAGCAAGTAGCTCTGGAGTTGCTGGAGCCGCTGGATTGATCTGTGACCAATTTGCTACTACGAAGGAGCCGGAGAGAATTTTTAGTAGCGGGGGCACATTATGAGGGCAAAATGAATAAAGGGGGGGGGGGGAATAAGCTGTGTGTGGGGTGGCGAGAGAGCTAACAGACAGACGACTGGTGAGAGACGCAGTGTGGGCGGTGCTAAGGCTGTTATTGCTGGCTTGGCTGGCATACCCGTGCTGCTGTCCCGTTTCGGCTGAATGAAGAAGTCTCAACTAAACATTTTATCTATCTACCGTAATATTATTCTCTTATGAATACAGATGAGTATTCAATATCCCATTCAATCACACTATCCACCCCATTATCGACTCCGCCCCCTCTATCAATCGATATCATACATATTACTTACCGTATACCTTATTCTACCTTGCCTTGCTACTACCGTAAATGGCGTGACTTTGGCAGGTAGCGCTGTACCGGCCAGCTATTCCCGGGGCCACAGACTACCCTATAATGCGCTCATAATCCTGCCCGCCAAAGAGTCCTCAAACGATAAGTTCGGTCTGACCATCGACCGGGCCCAGCCGGTGATCGATATCGCTGTTCAGGATATAATAAATAGAGGAATAATGCCACCAAATTGGATAAATCTAACATACTGGGATGATCGGTATTGGGAAGACGTGTCTTTAGCAGAGCGATACGCAACAGTTGGTATGGTACAAGCGTATACTGAGCATCGACTCGACGTTATTCTTGGTTTTGCTGATAGTTATGGACTCGCTACAGTAACCAAAGTAAGCGCAGGTCTAAACAATGGAGTACCTGTATTCACTACTGCTGGAATGCCTAGTTCTTTAAATTCAAACAAGAACTATCCTTACCTGACTAGAATGCAAGGTAGTTACCGTCTCATGGCTGACAGTATGTATCAGTTGATTGCATACCACGATCCGGAGGAAAATAACTCTACCAACACGCTTAACTACAAGAAGATGTTATTCCTGTATCATGACAAGAAGAGAGCTGTTAATAAACCATCTTCTACAAGTGACAATAAAGATAATGATGAAATATCTAGTCATTGTTATTTTTCTCTATATTCCATAAAGAACTATTTTACTGAGAAGAGTAACACCTTTGCTACTGAATGGGCTATTAGTACTCCTAGTTTTCCCTTTGACGAAGATCCCGCAGACGAGTCCTTAAGACCGACTCGTGAAAATTTCAAAGAATGGCTTATTTCTATTTCGAAGAAAACTAATGGTGAGTATTATTATTATTATTATTATTATTATTATTATTAATTATATTTAAATATGCATTTTAAATATTTAAACCTATTCATTATTGCCTTTACTGCCGTGTCATTTGGCTCCGGCCGTAGGATTTAATTATTTCTTATTAATTTTGCCTATTTCACCTGTTATACTTAATAACTTTTTCTTCATGAACCCTCGGATCCCGCGGGCAATCGAGTTTTCTGCAAAATTTGTAGTTCCGCAAGTTGGCCAAATGAACTTTGCACCCATTTTCTAGTTGCAAAAAACTTTTTGTCAAACTTTGCAAAATTTTGTAAATTCCCTTTATTTAAAACATTTTACAACTTTATATCTAGCTTATATTATCGATTTTTTGCTATCGTTCGCTAAGATTTCCACTTTTTGGTCTTTGGTCATTGGTAGAAGGCCCCTCTTTTCCCTTGACAATAGTCTCTTGTTTTGGACCTTCCATACTCCGGGTTTGCTCCGGGTGGTTATTCTGGATTTGTGCTCATGCTACTCCTAGAGCTGAAATCATTATTCCTGCCACCGCTCACCCCACTTTTTACTCAGCGGTGGCGCCGGCTTCCCTCCTTCGGCTCTATTCATCTTTTCTGCAAAGAAATGCCCGCTCGTCGGCCAGCAAATCACGTATTTGGCAGGTCCGCCGCCGTGCTGAAAAAGTGCGCGAGTTTGCGCCTGCAGGGTTATGGAGAGCAGAGGTTGATTGAATAAGATGTGATTGAAATGGCGGAGACCAGAGTTCTATTTTCCGAATAGATGTTTATTTAAGAACTAAACTAGTAGCTCGGTATTAGAGAAGTTTTCTTGTTATAAAATTGTAACTAAGGTCCGCCTCTTTCCTGATAATCCACCTGCAAATTGCCAAACACCACAACTAAATTCACACCGCGCCTTGGTCCTGAAACTAACTTTAGTGTGTTTGACAAACAGATTTGAAAAGTTTCAACCACCCGGTGATGAAAATATCGATTTTTTGAAAGTTGAATTACAGAGCCTACTATAGTCAGCGCCGAAAGTAATAATGGAGTGTCGCTTGCGTATTTTTTGGATTTTTAACACCGCACCTGCAGGCCTATTGCACGCGCGTACTTGCAAGGTACAATATTGAAAGGAGAGTGGCCGCCAGGTGCTGGCGCGGTGCTCGCAAAAGGGGTTCAGACGAGAGTTGAATTCATCACACTCCATTGTTACTCTTGGTGCTGACTATAATAACTAGGAGCCTTTCCTATTTGGATTTCTTTAATCATAAGGATATATGAATTATTCATAAGTTTATAGACCTAGAACATGCGGTTCCGCGGGCGGCGACGCCTTCTCAGACGGGGATGCTAGTGGCATTGGACTCGCCAATTCGCACATTCATCCCATTACGAAGGGCATATTCGTTGCATTCTGCTGGCCGATAATGAAGCAAATTAGCAAATGAGCATATTAGTTTATCCATGAAAGGGGCCGCGGGGCCTAGAAAGGGTTCGGTAGGGTTCATTATGGATCAATCAGGATTCTGAGATCCGGCGTTTGGCCATTGGGACTCCTTGTTGTATGGTTACGAACAGTTTTATTCAACAGTATCAAGGCGGTCAGTAAATCTAATCTTTTGGAAATCGGTAGTTTGGTTGAGCAGTATTGGGTTTAAAAAGTTTTGTAGTCCGGGGTATCTGATGACCTGTGTGGCACCCACCCGGGCAGTTTTTATTCTGCCCTGTCAACAATTCTCAACTGCTCGGGCAGGCTAAAAACTGCCCGGGCACCCACCTGCTGGGCGTGTCTTTAATGCGGCCACTGGTTATTCGGTATCTCGTCCAAGTTATGGGCAGTGCAACCTTTCGAAGAGGTAGTTACACGTTCACTGTGGCAAATTGATTAAACAAGAGTTTTCCAATATAAAGCATGCAACCGATACAGTTTCTTTTCTCTATAGTCAGATTCAGATAAATAATGGAGTGTTACTCGCGTATTTTTATGAAATTTTCCGTCTATTTTCGAATGCTTTCAGAGCCATTTTTAACGAGAATCTTTTTTAACACTCCATTATTACTCTTGAATAAGACTATAGAATTGTGTTGTTTCTTTAGCTTTCATACTGATTTTCTTCCAATAAGCTTCTAACAGCAACACGACAATAATCGATAATTGTCTTGCGAAATGTTTCATTTTTATTGGTGTAGGGGGGATCGTTTACAACATTCTTTCCTACTTTCTTATGTTATTCGTAGTTACTTTTGGGGAGTCGATAAAATTGTTGTCCACTTATTTTTCGAATCTAGCTGCTGCTGCTGCTGCTGCGACGGTGAAATTTTGTTTCTGAGGGGAGTGGGGGCCAGGCAAATAATATTGTTTTCTACTTGGGTTTAATACGATTTTTGAGCATTTACAGCCGGGAATCTATTTTTATGAACGTTTAATTTCACATTTGGGAAGATTATAGCGGCTATTGTGATGTATTTTCTACGTTAGGTGCCTGAAAACCAGGAAAGTATTGTTATTTTCGGTGAAATAGATAGTTTTTTGTAATATTTGGTCAGCTAGCTAACTTTTTATACGCAGAGATGCAGCGCGGTGTTATTTTTGTTCTGCCCGGTTGCAATATAATTGATGACACCCCGTTGGTTATTAGCATCATCGCTCTGCTACTGAAACAATGAGAAATGAAGAAAAGTTGTATGAAAATCGATAATTCGGCCACACACGAACTTTTGAAAAAAGAGTAAATATTATTTTAATTAGAAAATGGGGTTAAATTTACTTCTCATGGGAGGTGAAGCGTGAAATTGCCGTTTTCAATAGTACGAATGGGTAAATGAAAGTTTATAGGTTTATATGGGTTTAGCTGTGATCGGGAAAACGGTGGTGAACATTCTGAAACTTTATTTTGAACATTTTTAATTAAGTTAAAAAGTATCTTTTATAACTAATTTCCATTTAGTTTCAACTTTTCGAATTTCTTTCAAAAGCTTCGCTTCAACCAGCTTTCGGCATTCTTTCTATGCCTAATTACAGGCTTCATTCCAGAATTTCGTTAACAAATATACTTTAAAACAATAAATAAAAGTACTTTTAATATTTTCCGGTAGTAAATTGTTTGCTAGCCCTATTCCTAGAACTAATTTTGAATATAAATTATCCAATAACGTTTTCAAAGTGAATTATAATCTGGAAAAGTCTGTTTTTCTATTTTTTCTAAATGTTTTGGGGGTTTGCCTAGCTGGATGGCCGATTATTTTCCGGGATATATTATTATTATAGTTTCTTATTATTTATAGCGTTTTATTCCAGCAAAAACGGGCGTTATTTACCGCAGAAATATCCATTTTCGACGTTGTTTTCGTAGGTTTTTGATGAATTACCTAGGCCTAGACCGCAGTGTTTTAAAACCAACCACACACGACGCGGCGACTGTTAGAAATCATACGCCGCGGTGTTAAAAAAGTGCACTTTTAGGGTAATTGAATAAGGATGCAAAGCGGCTTCCCCCACATTGAAAAGGTAGTATTGGAACGGCCTTGAACCTAGAGAACCAAGTTTTTTTCACAAACTTTGAACTTTAAATGAAACTTTGCTCAGCTGCCGGGGATATTTCGCACCCCCATGTTGCGTATAAATTTAGTTTAGGAAAGCTGAAGTTGAAATTCAGAGATCTTCGAACTTTACAGAGTTATAAATGTCGGCCTCCGGCCACTAGAGAAATGTCATCTTAAAATAGTTTTATGTTTTTATAAATCCCTTAAAATATCGCGCTTCTACGTAGACAAATCTTCCAGAATGACGAAATAATCCTAAGCTTTGCTGAATATTTTGCACCAAGAGTTCCGGCTTCGCAGCTTAAAATAATACGATTATCCCGTGATACGCGATGTTAACAATTCCTTGTACGCAGTCAACATATAATACAATAAACCAAATTGTAATTATTCTTAGTAATTATTTATTTTATTACTAGTTTTAGAAAATAGTTATTATTTTTATATACTTATGGGGATTCTGTTTAGTTACTAGGTTGTTTTGCTTCGCTTAAATATACTCACTTGCCACGGCTCGTTGACATATTTTTTTGAGTTATTTACCACAGGGACCAGCCATGTGGCACTAAAAAAGACTAAATGTGAGACCGAATAGTTGCCAAGTAGTTTGGTTAGTCTATAAATAAAAGTAAATAAAAATAGTTGGTTTGAAATTTCTATAAAGTTTTTAATAAGGGAACATAGTTTGCTAGAAGAGCTAGTTTACCAGCTTAGAATCCAGTGGCCGTAGTATAGAAACGCCCGGAATGGTGCCCATGCGGGAATTAGATGCCCGAGCAGTGGTGGATTATTGCCAGGGCAGGCTAAAAACTGCCCGGGCACCCAACCGGGCGTTTCTGTACTACGGCCACTGAGGAGCAAAGGTGTTATATGAAAATTTGAGGAAATTGGTGGATTGGGAGCCTTTTCTTCCAAAGTACATTCATTTTTATAGTTAGAAACCTAGTTCTTGCTATAGTCTATAACAAACAAAAGACCGCAAAGCGCGGTGGTATACGTAGGCTTCAGCAATTGGTATATGTCTTTTTCGGGATATGATACAAAATAAAACTAGTACAACAATATTTTTATGAAATCAGACAAAAAATTTCGCATAGAACCGTATAATGGTTTTCCAATTTTTCCGCAAAACGAGCGGTTTTACAAACCGTTGACAATACCGCGCACTGCAGTCTTCTTTTTGTTATAGACTAAACAGACTAAACAATGCGTTTCAAATGCTTGCTTATCCAATGCTTTGTGAACATTTGAACGTTTATGTTCAAGCTGTATATTAAACTACTAATTTCTATATTTAGTCTTTTATGTATACTTTTTTAAGCGGAAGTGTAATTCATATTGCTTTTCATATCATATTAATATTATCATTCACTTGCTTCTTTCCCCATACTAAATGTCAAATATCTATGCTTTAAATCGTCATGCGGCTGTATTATTTTGCTGTCGATGGCGCCAAAAATGCTGAGTTCAGCTTCCGGTAGAAAACGAATTTGATTGCGGCAAAAGTGGGGCTCAAGATGGAATTTGAAATAAAAAAATTTTATATTAGCGTTTTTCGGAACGCAAAAAACGCCGAAAATTGGCGAAGCAAAAGGCTAAACCCAGAGTGGTAAGGGGTGAAGAGTTGGTTTCTATAACAAGTTAGGTGTTATTGGAATAAGCAAAATTGTAACTGTAGTGTTTGACAAGACTGGTACGAGGCCAATGCTACATATTGTAAGCTTATTAGTTTACAAATCGATCAAGGAGGAGTAATATAGTCAGATTCAAAAGTAATGAGGCCGTGTATTCTGCGTATTTCGTTATTTTAACACTGCGCCGGCTTGCATTCTACGCGCGCGGTATCAGCGGATTGCAAACTTTCTTTCGCTCTGCCTTACTCAGACAAAATATTACAACACTCCTGCTTATTAACACGGCCCTATTACTTTTGAATCTGACTAAACCGAATCATCGAAAGATTTACCAAAGTGAGCATAGTTTGTCAATTCAAAATTCCCTTTAATAAACAATCAGTTAACTTCGAATTATATCCGAATCTTTTATGAATTAGGATTTGCGAGCTCAGCTTAGAAATGCTGGAACCATCCAGCTAGCTGTTTCCAGCGCGTTATTCTAGAGAAAGGTGATGTTATAGTCCATATCAAGACCTAGGTGTCCAGCGCGGTATCACGAGCGGGGCGTGGTGCGTTTTCTCCAATAGTATATTCCTTTTTATAAAACAGCTCCCCGCTCATAATACCACGCTGGAATTCTAGCTGTTGCACCGGGTTAGAAATAATAACGACATTTTTATATTCTAGAATAAGTAACTATAAATTTCCTGCAAATTTCTTCCTTATGTGAGAGCTCACATTATTTTTATGCCGTAAAAAGGACAATTATTGTCAATTTGGGCCCGAAATTGAAGGTTTATATGAGAAATTTAAGTGTTTTCAAGTTTTCTGATTTATTTTGGGGTAAAACCTCCTTTTTGTGTTATTTGTAGTTGTATTTTGCAACATTGAAGTGTTTCATGAATGTATTGATTAATAGATAATCAATAATCTCACCAGCTGATACTAGACAAACGACTGGAATAAAAGTTGTAAGATACAAAAAATAGTAACTGGGTAAAAAATTATTTCTTGTTAAAAATAAAGTCCAGGATGGGTGATTTCTGAAATGAACGGGTCCAATCATATGCGCTGAATTAAGAACTAGGTTTTACTAGCGCAGTGTCCTGCAAAGTAGCGGTGTTATATAAAATGAATGTATTTTCAAAGAAGAGGCTACCAACCCACCGATTTTCATTTATTCTTATATCCCACTGTATAGTGTGATTCAAGATGAATAATGGAGTGTTACTTGCGTATGTTTATGCAATTTTGCGTGTATTTTCGGTTTTCGAATACTTTCAGAGCCATTTCCAATGAGATTCTTTTTTTAACACTCCATTGTTACTCTTGGATAAGACTATATTTCACCAGGATACTACGCTAGACTCTTAGCTCGCCATACAAACTACAAATCACCTACTTTGCGTAAAACCAATCACCGTAATTCAGAACAAATCGATCTTGAAGGTTTCTTGAAGACAAGTTTCAAACTTGTATTTAATCCCCAATCCCTTAAAATACCCTCATCATAACTTCCTACACGGTGTTTCGCCTCTGCTCTCGTCTATTCTGCAGAAATGTCGTTAATTTTATTTTCTGGGTTTATTTCATTGCGCCTCCTGCAAAAAGGCGGTGCATTTCTGTAAATGCAGGACGGCATAAGTAGATTAGAGAAGAACCCTCCAGTTGGGTACAAACATTTGCAGGATCAGGGGGGGGGGGGGTTATTTAGGGAACTTTGTATTGTTTTGTGCTGCTGTGAATGTTCGAACTTTGTCAGATAAGGGGTTTGAGGTTGCCTAGGGGAAATGTTAATAGAGCTTCTACTAAGAACTATGTTTCAAGCACGGTATCCTGCGGAGTAGCGGTGATAAATGAACAATTGGTGGATTAGAATCTTTTGTCTTGAAGTACATCCATTTTTATATAACACAGTGCCAAGAATAATAATGGAGTGTAAAGAATTCAATGCCCGTCTAAGCCTCTTTTGCGAGCACTGCGCCCGCATCTGGCGGCTACTCTCCGTTCAATATTGCACTTTGCAAGTACGCGCGGACAGTTTGCCTGCAGTAGTAGTGCTAAAAATCCTAAAAATACGCAAGAGACACTCCATTATTACTCTCGGCGCTGAATATGCCTAGTATAGAAAAGTTTTTGTTGTTTGTACTGTTGAACTGACAGTTTATTCTTTCAAAGAACTTCAAAGTGAAAAAGTTTTTATCAAATTACTCAATTAGATCATAAACCTGTTTTCATCAAAAGAAAGTGTGGCAATCATTCAGACCACATTTCAACGCTATTAAACTCGCCAGACATTATCCTTCCAAACTTTTGTAATAAATAACTTCTATTAATAATTCAAAGATCCTTCCTTCCAAGTATCTTTTACACAACTTAACTTAGTTTAACAATAAATTTCTCCATTACATTTGGACATACAGCGTTCTTTACAATCTAACTAAATCGTTTTAACTACTTCGATAAGGACTAGTTCGGCGGTCGTAAAACTCTAATAATTCTTCGTAATAATGACTATAAAATGAAAAGATCTGTGCAAAAGCAGCCCATTTTTATGCATTTTATGTTGTTTACAAAGGGATTTTAGTTTATAGAAAAAGGGCTTATGCATGACGTGCACATTCGGTCCTGCAAAGTTTTAAAACATACGGAATTTGGGACTTTCTTAACTCTGGGGTGGTCTCTGGGAAACTTTGGCTAGGTCTTATGTAAAAAGTAGAGTCCGATTTAAAAGTTATAATGGAGTGTTAGAAAAGAATCTCGTTGAAAATGGATGAAAAATATACCAACAAAAAAAACCAAAATAGCAAGCAAAACTCCATTCTTATTCTTGAATCGACTATAGTCAAATTCAAAAGTAATGAGGCCGTGTATGCTGCATATTTCGTTATTTTAACACTCCGCCTGCTGGAATTTTTGAAAACTTGCTTTCGCTCTGCCTCACTCAGATAAAATATTATTAACAAGGCCGTAATACTCTTGAATCCGACTATATATCTGATTTAAAAAGTTAAGTCTAAGATTCAAGACTTCTTCAATCCGTGAAACTGGTTGAGAACTTTGCTTTGAAGAATTTTCTAAATTTCGAACTTTCTACACCAACTGACTGCTACTTCACCTGTTTCATAAAAAGTTTAATTTTAATATTCATCAGTTATAACTCGGTCGTTATCAAATAATTGCATTACACCGCCAGCAATTCTATTCGTCATAAAAATTTTCTGGTTTATTGAACTAAAAGTAGTTGAACTAGGGGGAATCGAGGGTTTTGTTGAACTCGACGGTGAAAAAAAGATATTCTGGGGCTGGGAACTGCTCCAAAACTCGGGAATGTGAAGACATGATCAGGACTTTCTTGAACTTTAGAGTAATGAGTTATGTTGCATTGGCTCCTAAGCAAACTTATAATCAGCTTAAAGGTTATAGTTTCGAAATGAAGCAATTACATGGAGCTTTATTCTTAAACGAAAATGCTAAAAAGCAAGTATAAAAAACTTTTTTTGTAATACAACCTAGTTATAGATTTCCAGCGCGGTATCACGAGCGGGGCGCATTGTTATAAAATGTGAATATATAATGGGTCGACGTGGTGCATTTTCTCCAAAAGTACATTCATTTTATATAACACTGCTTTCCGTACGTGATACCGCGCTGGAAACCTAGATCTTGATATGGACCATATAAACACTTTGTTTTATAATACAACCTTTTACAAGATCAAAAATCAAAAAGGATCACATAAATGCCATCATTATTGGCTGCAAAAGACAAGTCTTTTCATTTCTTTTAAAGTGTAAAAATACAAATGTTATCTGCTGTCGAAATGCAACTGAGAAAACGTTTTCAAAGGGTGCCGAATGAACCGAAACAGGGGTTTAGCGAGCATTGAAAGGGTAGATTTTGCAAATTTTGTTGGATAAAAGTTTCATATAGTCGGCAGACTAATTGCTTGCAGTTGAAGGTCTAATTAATTAAAAAGAGAACATATATTTGCTCTAAACTTGCTCTAAGCACTCTAATAAGCTCTAAAAAACTTGCAGTTCGGACCGTAACCTCTTGTAAGCGATTAATCCAGCGACTATAGTATTTTATGGAGCAGTTAGATTACTGTAGTTGTGTAGCAAAAGAAGCGAAATTGAATTGGAGCGGTTAGTGGAGAAACTATTTCAAACTTTTGCAATTGGTTGAATATCTTGCTGAGGTCATCTTATCCCAACGGACTTTCCTAATATCATCTGAGTTTAGAAGCTTTCTACGTTAATTATAATAAGTCATCTCTTACCGATAATATAGTCAATTTCAAGACCTAGGTTTTCAGCGCGGTATCACGAGCGGGATGCAATGTTATAAAAAATGAATGTAAATCGGTCGACGTGGTGCGTTTTCTCCAAAACTACATTCATTTTTATAACACGGCGCCCCGCTCGTGATACCGCACTGGATAGGTCTTGAGATGGACTATACTTGAATCATAAATAGGGCTAAGCTCAGCCTTCTATATTCCAACACAATTCAATGATTACCTTCTGTTTTCTAAAGATTCTTGATATTGCTATTTTTCCTTTATAAATTCGCAGTTTCTTATCCGATTTGCCGGCAAAATTCCCGCATAATTCAAGGGATCAGAAATGAGCAGAAGGGCCTCTTCCGTGCGAATTGCGGAATACAATGACGTCAGACGCCGCCGCGTTCGTTAGAGATTTATTTAAAATGAGGAAACAATGTTTGCAAACTAGGAGGAGTGAACTAAGTAGTTGTTGCAAAAACTTAGGGATTTAATGTGCTAGGAGGGATTTTTGGCCACCCTCGTGATAATTAACACCGCTGTTCCGCAGGATACAGACTTTAATTAGAAAGCTACTATTAACACGACTCTAATGCTTCCCATAATATAGTCTATCTCAAGACCTAGGTTTTCAGCGCGGTATCACGAGCGGGGCGCAGTGTTATACAAAATGAATGTAAAATCGATCGACGTGGTGGGTTTTCTCCAAAAGTACATTCATTTTTATAAAACAGCGCCACGCTCGTGATACCGCGCTGGAAACCTAGGTCTTGAGATAGACTATATATATGATCCCAACGGTTCGCTAAAATATCGTCTGTTAAGATATTGCCGTGTGGCGCGGTATCTTAGTCGCAGTAAAATATTGAAAAATATGGAATGATGCCCTTGTCTAGCAACTGTAGTACTTCCTAACATCTTTCCTGATTTATGTTTAATGATTATTCTATATTATATATATTTAACCCCCCCCCCCTATTTCTAAACTTCTT
>JAQGAV010000639.1:0-29315 GCA_034691345.1 Phasmarhabditis papillosa
CTGAAAAGTGTTAAAAAAACGCAGATTAAATATTTTGGCTCGATTCCAACAGATTTATGGCCGCCTCTGGCCGGCCACGGCCATCCGCCAGCCATCCGCCATATAATATATCCAGCGAAATACGTTATATTTTGCGCCAACGGTAGAAAGAGTCGCAATTGTTCGTAAATGCTTTTGCCTACAATTTTCGGAAACTACTTGAAATCTATATGAAATTTTGTTTTCTTTTTTGTAAACTTGTAAACTGAAGTTTTGTAAATGTTACTTGTAAACAGCCCACAAATGTCATTTCTAGTTGTGTATTAAATGTTTTAAAAATTACTTACAGATGTAAATATCTGTGAATTTCAATACGTAACAATATTGTACTAGCGAACCTCCTTTCTTACCTTATTTCAGGCACTGCTGCCTATCTATCTACTTGAGTTTTAGTTTATCTGTATTTTGGTCACTGCTACTTCTTTGTGTTCCTCTTCGTTCTTTTTATATGATTGCTCATTTATGGTTTTAGTCATGGGTCGTCAGAAACGCGTCTCATCCGACGGTAATGTGAGAAAATTCGAAAATCCTCCCTCTTCTGCTGTTCTACCAAGTATGTATAAAACCTTGGAATATTTTAGAAGCAGCTTTCAATTTGGTGCTGTTAGTAGAATCTCTATGCAAATTAATAGTATATAATGATCTACTTCTTTCGCACGAATAGACCCATTTGCAGTCTTCTGGCGCACGTAAACAATTAGGGTACTAGATTTTGAATAATTCCACATGTTACGCAAATGAGTAAAGAGTATTAAAATCGCCTCTACTATTTTCCTAATAATCGATTGTTAACTTTTTCTTTTTTAGGCAATGTTCCTGGCTGCACTGTGCCGCCCAGCTCCTCTCGGGTATGTTGTCTCTGTATCATTTTGAAAATGTTTTTGCTACTCTCTGCGGTATTAATTTTTTCCTATTAATTTATTTATTTTAGTATCCGACCCGGTTCAGTAAAAGAGTAGCTGAACGTTCTTAAATGTGTCACCGATTCACTCATCCTGTAGATGCCGGAAAAAAACCTGTGTTTGTGGTAAATTGGCATTCCTGCTTTACATTCCAATTTGTATTTCAGTCGATGTTGAAACCCCTCTCACTTCATCGTCGGCAAAGGTTTGTTCCGCAGAGAATCGTAAATCTTTCCTATTATTTCTATCATTATTCTTTACAAAATTATATGCTTAGGATGTCGCATCAGATGAAGATGGTATCCAAGGGTTGAAAGTCCTTCCGCTTGCAACCGTACACGATGTTATCTGTGTTAATTTCTGAAAAAATGGACACTCTTCCCGGCACCGTTGATGCAGTTGTTCAGGTTGGATGAATCGGATTACATATATATTTTATCTTTCAGAAGAATGAACATCTCGATACAACCTTAGCAGGTTGAAATGGTTCCAGAATTCACGAATGCAGCATCGACATGCGGGATACTTCTATGCAGTCAAATGTAGGAAGATAATCAGTTTCCTCTAAATTTATCTTTAGACTTCCAAGTGTGCTGTAGAGAAAGAAATTAATGTTGCAAGTGCCAGCAAAGCTGCAACTGGTCCTGACGACTCTATTTATGCTAAGAGAACCAATCTGTCAAACACTCTTCCGCCCTTACTTGCAGTATTTATCCCGTGCTATTCAGTCTCTGACCTATTTTTAATATAGACATCGTCGAATTGTACGAATGGTGCTTCAGATACTCCTTCAAAACTGCTCGCTGTTACTGAATTAGCTTCTTTGCACCATAATAGATTCGCAGATGCACCGGTTTGTTTATCTTTGATTTTATTGCAAAACTTGATTTTAGGATTCGGTTTTCGTTCCATGCTCATTAGCTTCGACCTCCCGCAAAAGAACTCGCAGTAAAGTCGAGCAGAAACGTGCGAAAAGAAATATGAAGAAGAGAAGCGTTTCAATGAGTGAGTTCATAGATGTTGCTTATACATTAATTTAAAATGTAGATGCTCTTGCAAAAGATTCTGCCTATCTTTACGGCGCTAATTCTTCGGGTGAGGATTATTTTCGATCTGATGCTTATAAAAAGATAGGGACTTCACAGCTTCTCAATAGTAGCCTTCCGTTTTAGAAGCCCCCCCCCCCCACCGACTCGGGTTCAGAATGGTCATTCAATGGTGGTGGCAGTTTGCGAGATTTGCTTTCGGATTTAGAAAGGTTTGTAATTTGTCTTCCTGGAATCTAGACTCTACATTTAGAGAATATCCTACGGCGTCGGAGGATCCCATTGATAGAGGAAAGAGGGTATATCTCATTTGTGTATGTTTCTTTTTAAATAACTTGTTTATTAGATGGACTCGCCGTTTGCACTGCCGGATATGACCTCTGAATCTGATGATCAGTCAACCTATGATGACCCACTGGAAATTTCTTCTCCCTGGCAAATGTATCCCAAGGGTTATTTGAGGTTAAATTCTTGGTTTTCTACGATTAGCTACGTATACTCGTTTCAGAAAGATGTGTAGAGAAAGTAACTCATTGACCCAGTTCGCTAAACAATCGCAGATTAAGAAAACGGTTGTGAACTCGCGTCCGAGGTTAGTTTTTTAATATTAATATTTTTGATAGACGGTTACTTTCTAATATTTTAGTGACGCTCAAATTTTGACCAAAACCCTCAACACAGTCGACAACATCAAAAAGGGTATATACAAAAAACCAAAAGAAGATTCAGAATAGATACAAAAAAATTTTGTGTTGTGCTTTGCTTTTTTGCTTTGTTTTTTCTAAAATAAAGTTTTTGCCTTTTTCTTTTTTAGTTGGGGCGCTCACGAACGGAGCGCAGAATGTTAGAATCTATCCTTTATTGGACTATGGCGCCTTTCTCTTTTAATATAATTTTCTATTTATATCATTTTTGTTATTGGATTACTAAAATATAGAGTGAAACTATTATTCATAAATTATCTGGTGCATTGTAGGTAGATGGAATATTTCAATAGATTTCGCTCTACTGTGACACAAGTCGCTGCACAGGTGGTTCCACAAGCTATAATGTATCATTTTATAAAAATTCAGGTCAGCAATGCCCTACCTGGAAATCCCCTTTCGCGGGAGTATGATGTTGGGGACCAAGTGGGTTCTGCCGGGCAGGGTCTTTATTGGAAAATTTATAAGGCCGTTAAGCGAAGTACCAAGCAGGTAATCATTTTTCTTCGGTAGCTTTTGTAAATGCTTGCCCTAGAATGTGTCTGTTTGGTTATTTGACAAAAAGGATATCGATAAATGGCCAAAGGAAGACAAAGATATGTTTTTGAGTTGCATCAAACGTGGCGTGGCCGAACTCACTCGTCTTCGGCATCCCCGACTTTTAATTATTGAGCATGCCATTGAGGAATCTCGGTAAGTGTTAAATTTATTAGTAGATAAACATTTGTTGCAGGGATTCATTGGCCTTTGCCACCGAACCCGTATTTGCTAGTCTTGCAGATTGTTTGGTAAATGCCAACACAAACTCTACCGCTACACCACTTCATCATTTGAAAGATTTTCAATTGATCGATATTGAAATTAAGCATGGCCTTCTTCAGGTACTTCGCTAGGCGCATTCAATTGGTGACTTATTTTTTCAGTTAGGCGAAGCATTGACCTTTTTACATATTGATGCTCGAATCTTACATCGCAATATCTGTACAGAATCAGTGATTATTAACGATAGGGTAATTACGTGTCATTTTCTTTCCGAATCATTCGTTCAAGGGTGCATGGAAGCTTGCTGGATTTGAATTTTGTACTTCGGGATCTGTTGGACCCAATAATCAGGTGCTACAAGTTCTAAAGCAATATGTTAATACTGTCTAGATTTCCTACGATTCACGTTTGGAATGGAACGAGAGAATTCCGTCACTGTGTCAACCCAATTTGGATTATATGGCTCCGGAATACAATGTTGGATTGCTTATTAGGTTGTTAATCCAATATAATTATAGATGGGTGGCCGCTCATTTGGCAACTCGGATATTTTCTCGCTTGGTATTCTATCATACGTGGTCTTCCATCAAAAACATCGACCGCCTCTCGAATATAAAAACCGCCTGGATAAATACAAGTCTAATATAGAAACTGTTAGTTGAACTGTTTCTTTCATGTTTATTCCTTTTCTTATAGTTTAAGTCACCCCCTAACTCGTTTTTCGACTGCATTCCGCCCATTTACAAGGATGACTTTCGTATGTGTTTAAACTACTCGCCTGATTTAAGACCGGATGCAACCCAGTTCACCAAGGTAATTACTTTGTTAGATATGAAACTTTCTGTTGTTTACTTAGATTGCCTTCTTCGACGATCCTTTGGTGAAGACATTGAACTATTTTGAATCCCTTATGCAAATGGATAATAATCAGAAGATGCAGTTCTTCAAATCCTTGCCGACTGTTTTAATGAAATTTGACAAAGTATTGTCAATTGTTAATCTAGACAATGAAGTGCATAATTTCAGAGACCACTGCTACAGAAAGTGATGCCATGGTTGGCTGGGGAGTTCACTACTCCAGATTTGATACCATTCATTTTGCCGTCAGTGTTTCACATTACCGAGCAATGTTCAAAAAGGTTGTCATTAACATGTGTTTGTTTGCAAGTGTTTCATACATTTAGTGAATTTTCATCTGTCGTATTTCCCAATTTGATACCTGTTTTTTCGATGGAAAGACCGTATCAGGTATTCGTATTGTGCTTGCATAATGATAGCGTTTTTTTAAGATCGCTCTACTCTTACTGCAACGGATGGAACTGTTACTTGAAAAGGCAAACGATGACGACATTAGACAATATATTTTGCCTCTAATTTACAACTCAATCATTAGCGAAACTACCAGAATACAGGTATGTTAATTCTTGACCACATTCATATACGTACTTGTTTAGGAACTTTGCTTATCGATAGTACCTAACATCGGTAAACTGGTTGATAGAAATTCTATGAAGACGCAACTTCTCCCGAAGTTGCTCAAATTAGCCACGGAAGGAGGTGTATTGGCAGTAAGTGGCTACATGATCGAAATTGGCTGAACTGATCAAGTGGAAACATTTATTTAAAAACCATTATAATCGCGTACACTGGCCGAACTGTGATCCGTAGCAACGAAGTAGTCGTCTGGTTTGTATTTGGCTAGCTTAAGAAGTGCAAGTGGATCAAATTCTAAAGTAATCGTCATCATTACTCTACGAATGGCTTAAACGACCTGGCTTCCTTCGCATTATTTTTTCTTCCTCCGGTCTGGCAAAGTATGTTCTTAGATCACATCGTTTTGGATTAGTAGCTAGCTTGTGATTGTAACTAAATTGGATTTTAACTCATTGTCCGTCTGATGTGAATTACTCTATCCTCGATTGCAACATCGGTGAATTGCAGTATCCACAGGACAAGCGACATTCTCGGAACGCATATGGGTACATGGCGCAGTTCAGTTGATTTTGTTTTAAATTATCTGGTGAACCGGATCTGATTTAAGATATAACATAATTTTTGAAAGTTACTGTCGATACCTTTGGACCATCTGTGTGCACCATTTTTGTCCTCTGCGATCCCAGCACGATTGATTAAATGGGCTTTTTAATGTCCTTCGTACTGTGTTCTCATATGCTTGTGAACTACCGTTCAGTCGTCTGTCGAAACTAAAGAGCGTTCGGTATTGGTTTTCCATTAATTCAACTATGTTCCATTTAATTGATAGGGGAAGGGCTTCGCAGTGGCCGGCCATGGCCTTGCCAGCCACGATTTTTTTATAAGAACAGTACTATTAATAATGTTTATTGCATTAATGATAATTTTTTAAAGTTGAAATTGAAACATTAAACAAAGTAACGGGCGCCCGCCCGTTAATGACACTACTTTGTATCGTAAGGATCTTAGAAATATGCGATCTTCATATTTCAACTCAGTATTAATAGCTATATCGAACTAAATATTTTTGAGTGTATGTGCCTTTAAGATTGCAAATATTACAAGCAAGCTTGTCAATTAGTTTGTTTGCATTTATATACCTACCACGTTCCACAGCATTGAATCATCGCAAAGTCGACATCTGAGCTACATCGATCTGCGAATCTCTGCTCATTAGTATTTCGAATTCTGGTACAAGTTTGGGTGGATAATCTGTCCATGCAACACGGAGTTCTCCCAATTAGGGACTGCGGATCTCCAAATCCTTGAATAAAAGCTGAAAGTATGATTCTTATGATTCTTCTTTACAATTAAGAATTACTAAGGACGTATAGGCTTGTAAGTAGTAGCTTGCTTTTGGAGAATTTTACTTGGTAGCCTTATGTGTTACCTGGTAGATCGATGATAATTGTCATGAAAATGAATAACCGTCGATTGGACATAGTTCACCCACTGATTTATTAAGAATGAGCGGTAAAATGACGGCGTTCTTCTTGATTTTAATTAGTTTGCAGAATGTGTATGTGCAATACAATACCTCTGTTCACCTCTAGACACTTCTGAAACAAGCAAACTTGAGCTTATATTTCATTACAATTGTGTATTCGAGTAGGAAGAATACCCCAATGACTGTAGTTAGCAAGGTTGAGCACGATTTAATGAAATAGTTGCTTGCGATATCTGTGAGGAAGAAATCTTTCTGCTTCTGGCCCCATTGTTTGCTGCAATTTTCCATCGGGAACTGCTTTGATTTCCTGGGATAATCACGACGTTTGGGCACTTGCGGTTTTTTATATTCTCACTCTGTCTAGATCTGTTTGCAGGTGTTCACACGCACTGCTTACACTAAAACAAATACACGTGAATAACAATATTTATCAATTGTAATAGTCCGAGATCGCTATTTTAAAATAAGTTAGATGTTATTGGACTTCTCAGTACAGCTTCTTACACCTCTTCGGATTCTTCGCAGTAGCGGAGTCGTAATCGACAGTCAGTACTTTGTTTCTGAAAACTATTTTAGAACCAAGTGAAGTTTTTTTTGATTGTATGATAATAATAATAATAATTATTATTATTATTATTATCATACAATCAAAAAAAAAACCAGTAACATATTTACATGATACTTTTCTAAATATTTTTGTGTTCCTCGTTTGGAATTGTTTACTTTATTAAGTTGGTGTTCACTCACCCTGTACCGGTACAATAGCCGCAGCTTTTCCTACACACTCTGAATGCAAAGGCAGAATGTTGACAAGTGAGTGTACTGCGTGACCAGCCGTTTGTTCTGGTCACAAACGACTCGCAGAAATGTGCTCCATGACGATCGAAGCACACATTGGGATTATGCTTGATCAACATAAGTTCTGCGTCATCCTTGTAGACATCTAGAGGCACGGGGGCACCTGTAAGTAAAATGTGTGCTTGTTATTCTTCTAATTCGATGGGCTATTAATAATATTTTAACTTATTATTAAGCTTTGCCACTGTTCACTAACCTGGAATGGTGAACATCTCGGGGTTGAAATGACAGGAGTTGCAACATTGGATAAAACTAAAGTCGGGATTCGTTCTGCACATTTTCGAGAATCGTTCGTGATCTTTGTTGTACAAGGCCCTACAGACGCCTGGCAGTAAAGTATCCATACAGCATGGCGTTCCTGTTGCTTTGTGAGCTGTTAGTTGAATCTCCATGCCAGCATAAACAGCTGAATGAAAACTTTTCTCTACATAGCAAATTTATGTGCACATCTCTAGCAAAGATAAATCTTTTTTTTTTTCAATTATTCGTTTTTCGATGCTATTTCTTAATTAAGCCATAGCAAGCATTTTCGGAAATACAGCGAGATGGGTACTGACAAATAGCGAAAAGAAGCTAACCTGGGACAATGAATACCAGAAGAGCTAACATTTACAGCCTTCGGTAGCAAGAAGGATTAGTGCACTGACCTAACTGGCGATGCCCAATCCTTCTTTTATATACTGCCGGCGTATCCGGAATTGAATCCATTTTGGATCCGGTTTGGTCAAGTTCCGCACCGCCCTGAAGTTGCCTGCCACCAGGCTCACTCATTTATTTGCTTTTATCCCCGGTGTTGACCTTTATGAATAATGATACAAGATTGGCGACGCCTTTATCCGAAAAATATCTAGACAAAATGATTGGTCAGCTGATATCTTCAATAATTGTGAACAATTGGCAGATTACGTCGTTCGCGGAAGCCATAATGATCACTAAAATTGTTTCCGAGTGATGACATGGGATATATAAATTCTGTAACTTATTCGTTGGCTATAGATATATTTAACCAGAGGCCGTATGCTTGGAAACAGGCAAACGTTTTCCGGAAAACGTTTTCCTCGAGAAAATGATTTTTTCAAATCTATGAAGCGAGAGGTCACGGGTTGGATCCCTCCCCTTTACATTTAGTTTTGCTATTTTTAATCGTAACGCAAATACTGTTTATAACTTATAATTAAAGTAAAAATGAGAAATAATCATAATTAAGCAAGTTATGAGAGAAATAATGAAACAAAATTTCATGGTTTATGTTTCTATTCGCTGTGTAATATTCTAGACTATGCTAAAGTCCTTTAAAATTATGTTTGGGCTGTAAATCGGTCTCATCTCCCACCAAATAAGTTCTTCGAACCCCGAAATTGGAGGGAAAATAGAAGAAATTTCAACGGAAGTGATATTTTATGGCTCAACGGCCTTAGCTATGGGATATAGCACAAATATTTTAAAAAATATTGCTAAAAATAGTAAAAAAAAATCAAATTAGGATGTCAATAATTTTCGCGTTTTGAACCAGGGCTGGGCGAAAGCCGAAAATTAACTTTCGCGAAAGTCGAAAGACTTTCGCCCAGATCTGTTTTGAACCTATCCTAGGTGGAAAACGTATTTACCATAAAGCCTCAGTTTTGGCTTATTCTAGATTTTCATAAAAAGTCTTCATATGTCAGTGTTCAAGCGGTGCTGACTTGCCTGTTCTTTTTTGTATAGTGAAAACAAGCGACAAGTGGGTCTTGAACACTGTTCAAACAGAAACACGCTAAATAACAATTGTCCCATGTCGGTGTTTTTACAAGGTACGGATATAATATTAGATGGTGCTCCTAGACATATATAACATATAACTCATATATAACCCATTCCAGATTCGCGTCCAGGCGTTGGTTTCACTTGGAAAGCTGCTGCCTACTTTGGAACCATGGATGGTGACCGAACAAATTTTGCCTACTCTGCCTAAGATAACAAGCAAAGAACCGGGCCTGCTTATGGCTATTCTTGGTAGTTGCTTACTTAATTTTGAAATGACTTTATTTTACCTAGGTATTTACAAGCTATCTTTTGAAAGCGAATCGCTGGCCGTTGGTCGGGAGCAATTGGCAAAAAGCGCCCTACCATTCCTTATGTCCAGCAGTGTGGAGAATACACTGAATCTTAGCCAATTCGAACAGTATATCGCTCTAATTAAGGCAATGTTAATGAAGGTTTGTTACTATCGATTGCACCTGGTTTTATTTTCCACTACCAGTCCTTAGCAGTAATTTGTCGGCTACTTACGACCCTCCCCTCTAGAAAAATTCAAATGCGATTCTCTCCTATGGAAACGCTCAAAATTGTTTGTCCGCTTCGTGCCCCTTGTATTTTCTGCCTGGAATGATTGAAAAATGCGACCCCCTTCCTCTCTATAGAATATATCACTTGATACTAACTGCCGAAGCCTGGTCATTGTGTACCTGGAATGTCTCTAAAAAAATTTAAAGTTTTTTTCAATTAAAGTTTAAAAAAAATCCACTCTTTACCCCTCGTTGTTTTTTTTAAACACATGCTTCTTATTGCAGGTGGAGACCGAGCAGCGTTCCCGTCTGCAACAATTGAGCGCTGGCCAAGAAGAGCAGCGGTGAGTGTCTCTTGTAGGAAGGCGCAAATAAGGAAGCAATCTACTGTAAACACGGCTAACATTGCCTTGGTAGACTGGTGCCCTTCAACCGTTCACTACCTACAAAGATATCAAATTTCGTTTCGCCAAATATAGATTTCCAAGAAAACAAATGATTTGTATTCCCTATGAATAGAAAAGCTCTTAGTGGATGGGCATCTGCAATATTTTGAAGTGTTGCATAGTCCTGCCCAAGCGTAATCTATATATTTATTTGAACCCATTTTCAGGGGTGTGGCTAACTTTGATGACGTTTTGAAACCGTCATCTATCAATCAACCTAAAAGTTTGGATGGCCTAACGGATTTAGCCGATACTTCAGCATTTACCGGCGCAAATGGAGCCACTAAGTCATTAATGATATCGGTATCGTTTGAAATAATACATTTGGCTTAATTCTGCTCTCTTTAGACCGGCAGTTCTGGTGGTCTCTCTCTGGAGGAGAAGAAACGCCTGGCAGCAACACAACATGGTGGCTCTATTGCTACCTCTTTGGCTCCTGTCACAAAATCAACGCTCTCACAGATGACTTCGTCGACTAACTTCACTTCAGTTGGCGTTTGTAACAACAAATCGACTAATATGTCATCTGGTTAGCTGTTTTATTATTTTTTCTCGAATTTTACCACTTTTAGGGTTGGATTTCTTCAATCCACTACCAAGCACAATGACAACTTCTTCAAGAGGACCTGTCGATTTGTCGGATTTACTCCCTGCAAACTCTCTAAATCGTTAGCTTGTCTTAGTTGTTCAACCAATGAGCTTTATTTTAGATACATCACCCATGGCTTTGAATAACACTTTTGAAAATATGTTTTCCTCTCCAGCAAATGGGCCTCCTCTGAATTCATTCGACTCCATTCCATCCTTGTCAAGCATGTCGTTTCCCGGACCGCCAAAGTAAGCATTGACCTTACCTCGTCAGTGTATGATGTTACTTTAGGTCATCCAATCAATCGGTTCAGCGGCCACTCTCTGCACAGAACCCTCTGGATAGTCTTCTCTCCTTCCCCCAGTCTAAAAAGACAGTGACTGGCGGCAGTGCCTATGGAATAGCACCGCCGCCACCGGGGCCGGGCGGCCAATTGCGGAACCAAGGCACCAAATCGAACGATCCATTTGCCGACCTACTGGGCTAGTTCATTATATTGTCACCTATTTCGCATTAATTCGTGTGTTTATCTTCTTTATTTATTCACTATATTTTCGGGTATCCATATTTATTTATGTTCGGTTTGGTTCCGGTGCGTATTTAGTATAGGCCAGACCATCCAACCTGGGCCCAGCCCGGGCGAGCCCTGAGGGTAAAAATCAATAAATAACAATTGTTTTAAATTTTACATTTAAAAAAATTATTATCTAGGAAGCATTACTAATCGATATATGTAGGTAGTACTAATTTGTAGATGTTGTTTTTGCCATAGACTATCTTTTCGTTCGTCCATTACCATGCAGTTCTTTCAAATTTATATTTTGATTGCTTTTTACCCACATATTGGGCACGGCCCGGAGCCGCTGGATGGTCTGGTATAGGCAAACTTTCCATCGTGTAATTACATATAAGGCGTTTTCTATATTTTTTCTACATATTCTAACTCTTACTAGTCCAACTGTAAATTGCATATCATTTTTCTGTTTGCTAGTTTTGAATGATTGTCTCTAGGTATAATATTATATTACATTCCATACATTAATACTATTTTCAAAAAATGTCGTGTTCTCTCTATAAATCAAGTTTACGCATTCCTATTCTCAAATATTAAAAGCAAGTTTGGAGCTTCCATTATTTTATACGGTACTTTTTACCACAAACAATGTTAATAATTACAGAAATACACATTGTCAAAGATATCTGTGTGAACAGATTGAATATAAATCAGGTGAGTCATTAAATATAGCGGCGGGGTTCTCGCACGGGCCGGGCCGGTGGGCCGACGATGTACCATGCACTATTTGTTTCGCAACTATAGTTGATATTACACAAAGTTTTCTCGGCTGTGTTCATGCCTGGTACGCTAAAAGCAATAGACATGCAAGGAAATTACAAAATATTCATAATGCAAGGAAATGCTAAAATTGTCGTCGGCCCAGGGCCGGGCAATTTTGAGAACCCCGTATGGCGGGTTCCGGTGCCAGTTTTTGAATTGTGAATCGTATCTTGTTGAAAAAAATCTAAAGAGATGAGATACATCAGATAATCCAATATTAACACAAGTTAAAATTTGGAAATGAGAGAAGTGTTTACCTCTGACAAAGAGTAGAGTTTAGTAATAACTTTTACAATTTTACACCAATCTATTAATTCGTTAGGTAGCTTATTCAAGTGAATAGGAGTCTATTGTCCATATACTGTTTTGTTTGAAGGAAATGTATATATTTCACTTCGCAAAATGCTTATAACCCTGTTTTGCCGACAGCTTGATATTAAACAAGCATGAAATTTGAAAACAGTCTAATCCAGTTTTCACAAAAATCTTGTAATTGATACCGTTCTTTACGCTCGCTGTGCTAACATTGCTGCTGAGGGCATTTGTTAGAACGTATACCGGGTAACGAAGAGGAAAGATAAGATAGCAAGGCGTTTACTTTTTGACACCAATCCATAAACATTTAAATATCACTTTAATTAATTAATCAACTAGTTATGGGTGAGTATTGAATCTTCTGTTGTCTTAATGAATGGATACGTTTAAAAATGCACGGTACTTTGTATTGTTCCCCAATAGCCTCCAAACTAATAACATTCTAGTAACCAAACTGGATTGGTACTGCCACACTAACATATAACCAGGCTGGCGGATTTCAAGGGCCGGCCATGGCCGTGTTTTTTGGAGAACCTATGGCCGGCCACCGACGGCCATGAATAGACAAAAGCATAGATAATTTTTAAACCTAAATTTTTGGATTTTTTTATTTTTATTGTTTTAAATTCTTTTTTTTGGAAACTTGGAGGGGAGGGTATGATCTAGTCACCCAATACTAATGTGCACTTTTATTTCAACTAAAAAACGCAGATTTATTATTTTGGCTCGATTTCAACAGATTTATGGCCGGCCATCCGCCACCCTGCATATAACCGGTTATGAAATAAAAATTAAGCCCAATTTTATAGGTACGCAATACTATAACATTATTGTTAAGAAAATAATAAATACTAAGCAATGATTGTTGGCAAAGAGCGAACCGCAAGATAATAAACTATGTTTGACAGTTATCCCGGTTTATGTTTTATTTCATTTCAGATGATCAGAACAACATGTGCTCCACCAGTTCATCCCTCCATCTGACTTCATGGCATCCTCTTCTGGTTAGACAACTGCACACTTCCATTCGGGAGTTAGAAACAAAACCGGAGAAGAAGCGCTCATCTTCTTCAACAAACTTTAAACTATCCACTGTGTTTGCAATTCTAGCAAGAATTGATGTTCCATTGTGTGAGTTTCAATCTTCAAGCCCATTCTAGGAGACTTCCCTGTTTCTTTTAATTAGAAAGACAACAAAAATGACGTTATTATATCAATTTCCTTGTTTTCAGCATCAACAGATGATATCCTCCTGGTGCTACCGTGTTTGCGCGACTATATTTTGTCGGTCCCAATAGAACAAGTTCTAAATTCATCAACTTACCTGGATAACTCTTTATCCTGGGGAGACTGGATTGTTCCTAAAGTGGAAACGCTAAAAGAGTAGGTATATAAATAAAAACGAAATCATGACCTAGATTAATTAGAACGTTGTTAGATTATTAAAAGTAAATGTACATTGAATTGTTATGCAATTGTAGTAGTTAAGTTTATTCGCTGATTTCACAGAATGGATTGAATCTCATTCATTCCTGAGTTTGTCTTAGTATTTTTTAAAATATCAATACTAGTTCCAGGATCCACCGTGGCACGATCAAGCGAAGGACTCGTCCTCGTCGAAACCGTAAAAGTCATAGCAAAATCACTTATGATAGCGATGATTCAGATGCCGATTTATTGAGAGAAATAAAAACTGTAAGTTATATTATTGATATAATTCTTCTGAATCACCTTTAGGTTCAAGTTCACGAGCGTGTTTTAATGTCCGATTCGGATGGGTTTCCAGCGGTTATGGGCGATACACCTTCAGCAGGTCAGATTTTCTTCATGTTAGGGTATTTTATTTTGTAAATGAACATTCTAATCTAAGCAACGAAAAATAATCTACAGTAACGCTAGAGAAAAAGGGCTTTTTTTCAGGTACCGATACCTGCAGAACATCAGTCGACGATTGTAACTTGTATGTGATGTACAAATATCTATTTGGGTGTTTTCCTACTTTAATCACTCAGTTGGACTCTCTACTATTCGCATTAAATGTGTATACAAAGTTTGCCGCCCGCTATTCTATCGAAAATGCTGTAAGTCACAAGTATTAAAACACTTACTATTTTTGCAAATTATCTTATTGAGCCTGTAGTTTTATTTAGTTAGAGTCAAAGCATTGTAGACGGACTTAGGGACTGAGTCGAAATGCTCCAGGCGAGTGGCTGCAAAGTCCGAAAGAGAGTTTGGAGTTAATACAAAAAGAAGATATAGTATGACTGAGTATACATTCCACACTGTTTAAGATTGGTTTCCTCTCCGAATACATCGAAAGCAATACTAATTCGGATGAAGTGAACCAAGCCGCCTATACATATCCGGCAAATGGATGGAAAACATGGCAACTGTTGAGTAGACAAGTGCGTACTAAGAAACATTTGCACATCTGAGTTAATGCAATATTTTCACAAAATATTTCAGTGTTTGGTTATAGTATTGGTTTAGTTAGCTAATTACAGTGTTCCTTTTGTGTTGCTGCTATGGCTGCGTTAACACCTTCATTGATCGGAATCAGCTGGGAAGAGTGCATGGAGAAGGCCATACATTTGGTTTTGTCGCAATTCAAATGGGTTAGTTTTTACATATATCTCGTTAAATAGTCACTCAAAACTAATTAACGTATACTAGTTACTTTTTAAAGTTGACTGAATGAAGACTTTTTAAAGGTGAAGCATTTATTTACAGAATATTACTGGTTCACTCTGTTGGAATGCATATATGAATTCGGAAGGGATTGAGGAGATGTGTCTTGCTAATGTTGACGACACCATAAAGTTCAACAATATTATAGGACTTCAGTAAGCTTTAAAAATATATGTACACACACAAGCTGAAATGAATTACTTAGTATCCCCAATTAGTAAAACAATCTTGCTTGCCTGAATTTTTTTTAAATTTCTTTTTAGATTTCTTGAAACATTAATTTCTCTGCTCAACATGCTCCCAAACGCAGATCTCCTGGCGGCTCTGGGATGCAGAATAGTTGAATGGTCGCAAGAAGGCACATTTTCTAGTCTGATTGACAGGTTAGTAGACCTGTAACGGAGTTTGTATAAACACTCCGCTGAAGTATATCTTTTTGTGATGTTGATATATGGTTATTTTTTTTTGTTCATCATTGTAACTTTATATTTCCACTGATCTCTATTAAAAATGGACCCGGGCTCGGGCCAGGCACAACCCGCTGGCAGGTCTAAAGACCCACCTTACTAGCCGCACATCGGTATTACCGGTGCCGGGCTGGTCATGTCCGGACGGACTTGTCCAATTGGTGGAGGGATTTTCATTGTAGGATACAACGTCAGAATTATTCAACAAGTTTTGAGATTGTCCTCATTCCTTCGTTAATCCTTTCAGTATTCTGCGAAAGGTCGATGTGGGCTTCCATGTATCTCGTCAAGCAAATGAGGCACAGGCGAGATTTGTTTTTGAATTATTCGCAGCTCTGGTGGATAAAAGGTTTGCTTTATGAAAATGATCTCCTTTATTGTTTCATTCTAGCGAAATAACAGAAGTTATGCTTCAATGGGTTTATCGCCAACCCTGTGGATTCCGAAGAACGGTTAAAGGCGTTGAGATATTGGCTACCGTAACCCCACATATTTCGTCTTACCCCGGATTAGTTGCAGAGGTGAACTAATGTAATGTGGGCTCCGTATAGGCCGACCTGCGACTTTTAAAAATTGGGCCTGGTACTAATCAGGCCGGCCTAGGTTGGCCCTTGGTTCAACCGTCATGTCAAAATTGAGCAGAAGTAAATTTATTGGGTTTGATGAAGGTTTTGACGATATGACGTCACAGGCCAAAAAGGCGAGACCTGGCCTTGTCCTAGGCCGGCTTTTATACGCTGCCCTGTGTGTGCACCTAAATGCTGGGTTGAGCTTGGCAATGCGATATATATATCCTGAAATGAGGTTGCGACTTACTGTCCCGAAGTTCTGAACATAAAATCATTAATTTAAGGTTCTTCGACGACATATTTCCGTAGTTCATTGGTCTTTTGCTAGTCGAACTAACTCGTTCACCATGCGTCTTCTACCTGGTATGGATTCAATGGTTTGTAATGAAGTTGTCGATTTATCACATACGCTGAAGAAGTACAAGAACCGCGAGAGTTTGCTTCAGATTCTCTCGGTAGTTCTGAGATGTAAGTAAATAGCCGAATTGTTAACTATTCCTAATAATAATAAGTAAATGAGAATCAATAAGGTAAATATCCATGTTTTAATAAAATTTGTTTCGCTTTTGCGTGTTTAACTGCCATTTATAGATTGCGACCCGGTAGATACAGACTGTCTTCTAATCGAAAATGTCATTCCTACAATTCTTGAGATTTGCAAATTAAATGGCTTCGAACAAGTGGATGAAAATAATCCAAGTAAGATATCACATAAAATTATAAGTTAGTATTTTGTTGGTTTTCAGGAATTGACGGTGCAATAATGACAGTTGAAATGAAAGTGTTACTGAAGCTCCTCGAGTTACTAGCTGCCTACTTGCAAACAGCTGAAGCCGCCGCGGAAGTAATAAAGTAATTCCAAAATCTCGTCCAATAATATGTTATTATACTTGAGATGTGTTATAATGCCTTACCGAGCATTTCTCTTCACAACCACCGAAGTGCAGGATGTTTTTGTTGCCGTATGTGCAAAGTCTATTCGACTTTCTTCTATGACAGCTATAGTAAGTTCTACATTGTGAAACCTAGACGTTTATCTGTCTGTCTTCCGATATTTTAATTCTTCTAATTTTAGACCTCTGGGCTTTCTAAATGGGTGTTCGAACGTCTATACTGCTGCTATGAGCATGCTAAGCGGGATATTTGGGTATTTATGGATAATTCCGCTTCAATGTTTTGCAAACTACTTTTAGCTATGCTAAATATTGTATCAGACGTAATAGAAGATTGTCTAGGTAAACTTATGTCTATAATAATAATTCTTAGAGATAACATGTTTTACAGATCCCTTCAAAGAACAAGTTGATTCCCTCCTACTGACTACGAACAAATTAATCGATACTTGTTTCGAATGGATGCGATTGCCTTCAGAAGACGACAGAAGTTGTCATCGACTTGCACAGTTAATGTGCAAATCTATGTCTATTCATCTAATGCTACATAATAACACCGTACGTTTTAGTCCTATCAAACGTGTGTAATTTTATTGTCTACATTATTATATAGGAATTCATGAGAAGCGTAGTTAAATTGTTATAGTCTATTTAGCAATATAACCGATAATTACCGATTTTATTTTACATTGCTATGTTTAAGGACGATGTTCTAAAGAGGTTCAGCGTTGCTCTCTTGAAGACTCTAAACACGACCAATCCACCATCTAGACTAATCAGTTATGTCGTGTGTTCTCTTCTCGATTGGTTAGTCCTAATATAAATATTTCGACCAACCCTGTGATTAAATTTTGCTCACCTTGTACTTATTTCAAAACCAAGCAAAGCTCTATATTACTTCAGCTGCGTGTCTCGGTTTCCTCCCTCTTTCGGCAACATCGGCAGCATTGGGACCATTGAGCAACACTCTGAGGATGATGCTCTGATGGGAGAAGGATGTAGGTGGAATTACGAAATGATAAATACAACTAATATATATTGTAATTGCAATCTACCGGTATTTTAGGCCCAGTCAGCAGTGTTCCTCCCTTGATGGTTCTTCATCCCAATATGGTTAAGTGTGTCTTATCAATGACGGCTTCCATTTTGACGGAAAGAAGTGCAATCGACGAAGACCTTGAGTTTTTGATAAATAAAGTCTGTACGCGACTTCAAATTATCGACTTCCATTGTACCCACGGAACACAGGTACTACATAATAATTGGGCCTTTTTTTACTTTTTAATTGTTTAGTGGTTAAATCAAATGTTCTGCGTATGTGATGCTCTTACAAGTTTAAATGTTGCCTCTCAAACGTTGTCACACCTGCTCCATCTAATTGTCATATTCATAAAAAGAAATCCAACCAGCGAACCTATTGGGAGACTGCTATCTTACTACCACAAGTTTAACCATTACAAGGCAAGCATGAAGCAGCAAAACTAATCAAAGGAGCTCATTTTAGGAGGCTGTTCTTTGTTCCTTCAACATGTTAATCTGCGAGAGTACAATAGATCCCGTGGTATCACTTTTATTTCCTCAATGTGCGTCCCCTTTAGGAATAGACGTTAGCACTGATGATAAAAAGATTCAAAAAGCACAAAAGGATATGGAAATAACAAGGGTTTGTTTATTTTGGTTCTGGAGTACAAATAGCTATTTCAGAGGTCGTCATCAAGTTCATTATTAGTTTCTGCAGTAGAACGTTTCCTTTCCGGGCCAAAAACTGATGTGGAGACCGAATCAGAGCGGCGGTTAGAGAAAAAAAAACATTTAAGGTAAGATAACCACACACATAGATAGTAATATATATATATATATATATATATATATATTCATATATGCTTTTTTTGCATAGCTATGGAATGGTAAATAGCAAAAAAAGAAGAAATAAACTTGACGAGATACATTTCAAATTTCAGGGATACCGTTCGAGACTCTCCAAATCTTGCACTTGGCCCTATTGGCGGATCTAACATGAGCTCCCCTATAAAGTTTTCTGGTGGTGTGAAACGTAATGTGGTGCCAAAAATCAGTGTGGTTACAGATAGCGCCGCATCGTTTTCCTTAGCTTCTGGGACTAAACTAAGTGAAGGCATCAGTACGTCCTTCTGGATAAAACGAACTGTACAAGCTAAAACGGTAAATATATAACAAATCAATTTAATAAGTATTAAAAGTCTAGCTGTCTGAATTGCAAACTCTGCATCTGTTATCCATTGGAAATGACGAAATTGTTGTGCGATGCTGCATGAATGGCCGTGGTCGAGTTACGATTGATGTTACCTCTGGAGATTTACAAATCGATCGGTAGGATACTGATTTTTTAGAATTTACCCTGCAAGAGAGATATACATTTATATTCTTCACGTGACTTTTTTTCAGTTTACGCATTCGTGGCTTTGCGAAAGAATTAGAGTGGACCCATATAGTGCTAGCTGTACAGGTCAATTCAGATTCTATCTTCATACAGGTAGGTAACGATTTCGATATATAGTTCTAGATAAACCGGTTTTAAGGGTACCGTTGGGTATAATACTAGCAACTTGGAAGCTCCACTGATAGTCAAGTTAAACTCACATTCTTTTTATCCAACTATAGCATTTGGATGCAGTAAACGACGCTCAGGACATAGCTACTATATTTCAAATATATTTGGATTTAAAGGTGAGTTTATATTAAGCTCTGAAATCTAAGAAAAACTAAATTTGTGAATTTTTAGTTGATATTATTGAATAATTTCAGGCCTAGTCAATGAGTCCAACATCTCTGTTCTTGCCAGTCTCGGATGTCAACTGAGCTCGCTTACCGAAACCCGCGTGCCGCACATTAGTCAGAATATCGCATCCGATCTCAATTACAAGTCTGTAACAGCACGAAGACGATCACTTGAGGCCGTTCTCAATGATGGCGAAAAATATATTCATAAGCTACAGGTTTGTTGGAATAGATTGAACGTTTGCAGTAATATGTTTCCTTGCCTGAAGTAGATTCTCTCTTGGGATAATTAGCAGGGCTAAAATTTTCAAGCTCGTCACTGTGCTAACAATAGTTTATCGTTTATTGATCATATATTCCTACAGCGTTCCATCTTCTTCCAAGTTCGGTGCAACTCTCCATTAATGTATTCAATCACCTGTAGCCGAGCGCAAGATGAAGAGCATATCAGTGTTGAAGCTCATCCCGGTATAGCCAGTCGTCTGCAAAGTTACCAAGTAAATTGGGGCAACATACATCCATTCCAACATCTTGCACCTTCTGTTCACAACGCAATAACCGCCCTTGGTGGTATCAGAATGATCATTTATCTATATGCAAAGGTAAACTTATGAGCAGCAAAATTTCTAATCTTCTTATTTACCTAGGCAGTAAATGATGGCCTAAATTCTTCGATTCAATACTCGGCCCTTTCTATATTATTGCAAGCTGTTCGAACCCAATCGGTGTTCTACTGTCATGATATAGACAGCATCCAAATCATTGGAATGCTAACAAGAACTTTGGCATCTGATAATGCGATAATCAATGAGGATATTTTAGAGGTGTGTTAAATATACTTCTTGTGTACATTTTTCGCAAACCTCACAACAACTAATTGGATTCGCTTAGCTTCTCATTGAACACTGCATTTCATATTCTGAAACTGAATCGGCAACTCAAGAAGATACTTCCACGAAAAGGAATGACTCGCATATGGTAAGTTATGAGTCAACCATTGGAACTAGTGAATTCTTCTATCTTGCATGCATATAACTGAATTGAAATTTGTTTTAGGCAGTAGTTCGAGACAGTGAGTTGCTGGTGTCTCTAGCATGTCGCACCGATCTCTGGCGTAACGAACGTTTTCCCTACTGGCACCATTTAATGTCTAAAATATCCTCTGTGATGGATCCTTTACTATGTTCTTCAACCTTCAAATTTAATCGAGCACAGCTAATAAGAACCAATATGTTGCAGAAGTTGTTACATGTAAGCAACATAAAATTGTGTCAATTGCAAGGGCCAACGGTTACTTTTTAGTGCATTCTACAAATGATACAGGACTCTGCGGGTTTCCAATGCCGCTCTTTTACGGAGCCATTTGTATCGCATATCATATTCATCGTGGAATCTTTACTAGAAAGTCCGTATAACTTGGATTCAATCACCAATCTCTGGAATTTCATTTTCCTGTCCCACCCAGCTACACATACATACATTGATCATAGGGTTGAAGGACACTCAAGCTGGATAAATTCAGGTAGAAACGATATCGTTCTTCAATCATGTTATATATAGCTAGAAATGATGACTTAAGTTATTTGTTCCAGAATTTGTCCGGGAAGACGGTGAAAGTGAGATCATTGGTGACTCACCGCTGTGCAAAACGTTTACTAAATATTTGGCAGTTCTTGGAAGAGGTTGAACTGATTATTTTAGTTTGTCAGTGCTTTTAATTTAGCTAGAATTTTGGAACTCTGGAGAAGCGGTGCTACACCATACGAAATACGAAAAGCATATTCCGATCGTATACAAGCTGGTGATAACCATGCTTTGAGCAGCGAAGAAAGCTTACCGGACCTGGTTGGTAACTTGCATCAAAATTTATTGCGATGTGCAGGTGAACAAATTTTTTTTTTAGCTGCGAGATGTTGATGCGTTACTAAAACGTGAATCACTTCTTGACGATGGTTCCGATTCATCCAGTTTGGATATTCCACATCATATATCTGAAAAAAACCGGAAGCAGGGTACAAATGATCCCGAATGGATAACTGCCGTGCGAGCTGGGCTCATGAACGCAATGGCTACCGCGTTGCAGAATGGAGCTGACTCCCTTTTGGCATGTCTCCAACATGATGTCATTTCCTGGCATGTGAGATTGATTCCTTGACATATACATATTAATATATTAACCTTCAGGCTATTGTCGTTCTTCTATCCCACCAACCGGAACAACGAATTCGTGATTGTGCTGTGGATATACTGCAGAAGTTCCTTGTAAGTGTAACCAAGGCTCAACAGCAATTTGTCACAACCAATTTGTTCTTTCGACTTTTCGCTTAGCAAACAATTTCTAAAGTATAACACCCTAGGGGTCGTATTTTAGAAATTATGCTAGGAGGCATAAGAAACTTTGGAAGGGTCAAATAACTGCCGCTCCCTGGAACCAAGTAATTTCAGCTTCGTTCTCCTACCTACACAAAGATCACATTCATACGTCTATCTGGTTTTCAAATGTTAGCGAGTCAACTCAAAAATCAGCCAGTTACGCCAGCCATTGCCGATCATTTATTCAGTATGATGTGTGGCGAAGTTATCAGATTGGGTGATGGGTTCGTACTTTTCAACTTAGTCTTACTATACATTAGTCAATATAATTAGCTTTTTTTAAATTTCAGATTGGACCAGAACCATCTTGCAACTATGCTTGTGGATAGCTTTCAGTGCGAAAGTTTGTACGCCATTTTTGTGGCTTTCGAGGAGGCTGTACCTGACACTGCGTTGTTCTGGAATATAACAAATGCATTGATAAAAGTAAACTGCCAATAGTGAAAATTGTAATTTCTTGTGTTAGGTTTTTGAGAACTGCTCGCAACTTCGACAAGCTATGGTTGAAGAAGGCTTAGCTGATGTTATGGTAAATACTCTCAGAAGGATAGCCATGCTTGAATTTGTTCAGTTAGTTTTGCTTCTCCACATACAACTATAGTAAATATTTTCAGAGAACATGACATATTTACTGGTAAACCAGTTGGTCCTTTGCAGCTAGAAGCTTGGTCGTTGTTAGCCCAACGCATGCTGATACTCTCAATTCCATATCAGTACGATTCATCCAAAAACAATGTCTTCGAGTAATCCTTTCAGTGAACCACGTCAAACAGCAGCATGTGAACGGTTTATGCAGTTATTGCTCGTTGCGGATATCCAAGCAGCACGCGACACCAAATGGTTGAGGGATATTAGGGAACAGGCTCATAAAATGATCAGAGGACAGTTATGTCAGGTAGAATGTTAAGCATTTGACCGATATTTCGATGAAATAATTTCGTTCAATGACTGCATACCTGCCATATTTCATAAATCCTTCTGACTCAATTACTCAATAGTATTTCCAGCTTCTACATACATGGATGGAATCGATTCGAATTGCTTTTTCAGAAGAGGGAAAGTCGGCTAGTGCTACCAGTAGCATGGATTCGTTATACAAGCGTAAGTTTCAAAAGCAAAAATTGTTCTGATACCACTTGTTAGATAACAGGTTTTTTTTTCTGAAAATTTCAATTTTAGCTGACGATGAATCCTCTACTTCGTCACCATCTTCCGATTATGATTTTGTTGATGACGTAATCACTTCTGAAAAAGCTCATCTGTTGGACGGAACATCCCCGGTAGCTGCGTTCATTGCTGGATCCTTTTCAAATTTAAGAGAAAAAATAAGTAATATGGGACCAAGTAAGTACCACGTTTTCTACTTGTAGAAAAAAAAATTGCAAGGAGGTGCATTTTCATCCTTTCAGTTCATCGTACATCTCTAAGATGCCCTTATCCACGGCGTACTACTCCTTCTCCAATGGCTTCATTTCAATCTCTAACAGATAGGATTATCTTTGCACTGGAGACAGACGCCACTGTATTTGCTGTACTTACACCGACAGTCTCAGTTGTAGAAGAAGAAAAAATGCTCTATCATTTTTATCTCTATTATCTTCTGGGTTGTTGGAGAAAAGATACAGCACAGGTAAATTTAGCTAAATCATAAATATTATGCCATTCAATAATGTTTGTCTCAGTCCTACGAAGAAACATCTATTACTGAACAAATGAACTGTTTCAAAATCTGAGATTGCCAGTAGAGGAATGGATGAAGTTATTTCAGAATCGTTCGGTAGCAAGCTGTATTTGGGAGCGCATAATGGTTCAATGCCGTGACCGAGTTCGCGTTTTACTGGCCCAAGCAGTTGCTTTCATTCTATTTCCGGCTAGAAGAAAGATGTACGAAGCATCATTCACCACCAAAACTGATCTAGGTATGTAATTTGACCTGATAGAAATATAGAAATGCATCAGCTATTGAAGCACAAAAATTACATTCAAATTGTAGTAACCTTGTGCAACTGGAGAAGTGAATGGGTGGATGAAAAGCGCCGCCAATTGATTCGAGCGTTGGCGCAGGAGCTACAAAACCGAAATGCGCTCAAGTCACTACTCAGTGTTAACTTGGTAAGCAGATTAAGCTATACATAGTAATCATTTTTACATATTAATCATTCAGGACTACGAATACGCATTATGTCTCGGTCTATATGAGCTTGGATTTGTTGCGCCACTCTGTTCCAAACGCGAAGACGATATCAACGCCGTGATTAGATTTATTGGGACTTGCAAAGTAGGCTGGTCCATGGATAGATTCACGACTGCTGGTGGTTTTTAATAATATGTGCTATTTAACAGTACGTTTTAGACCAGTTATCGAGTGCTACGACGGATGAAATGCTCTCTGTGCATTCATTCGGACAGCATAAGAATATAATTCTTAGCAAATTAAGAAGTAGAATTGAAGTAATTCGAGATGAAGAAGAAAAGACTATTGCTGTAGTTAGTGATGTTAGTAGAAGAAAGCAATGTTTTTCTTTTACACTATGGTTTTCCAGATGACCATGGCCGTAACCAGAGAAGCTGTCGAAGAACAAAACATATTTCGCAAACTATACATTAAGATCACAAAAGAGGGACTCAATGAATTTGTGTCTGCTGAAAAGCAACTATTAGTAATTAGTGTACGTTCTAAATAACTAATATACTAGTAATTGATTATAGGTTTAGATAGCGAGTATTTAATTTGTTAATGATATATTGTACATTAAACGTGATGTTTTCAGCGCGAACTCTGTCATCCATGTTCACCTGCATATGAACCGCACCACTGGCCTATCGGATGGGCGCTAGATCCAACAGAAAATCCATTAAGAGAAAGAAGACGGTTAGACGCAATAAGTTTTGAACACATTCTTTTTTAAGACTTATGCCATATTACTATCCATTCGAGTCTCGTTTCTTCATGGAAGACCGACAATCATCCATAATTCTGAACCAGGAAGAGTCTCCATTTTCCAAGATTTTGGTGCCGCCTGAATTGGTAAATTTTTTCTCAATTGCTCGTGTAATGTTATGATTTAGGGAACACCGATGAACGTAGGTAGATCACCACTTGAATGTATTCAAATCGATGAGTCCATTCGACTGGTATTTGACATAACTGTCTTACGAGGAACTATGGAGTGCTCCGGGGAGCTATTAATAACCGAAACACAAATGCATTTTGTAGGAGAAAAGGCTAAGAGCACCCAGGTATCCATCACATAAATAAATCCATAATAATGCGTGTTTTTAGAAAGGTACCGCTTGCTCCGTTATTGCATTCAGTTGGAAGTTTGATGAAATAGTTGAAATTTTCTCCAGAAACCATCTCCTGAAGGATGTGGCATTAGAAGTATTTACTATTCATGGAGTCACCAATCTATTTGTATTTCAAACTTTACAGGTGTAAATAGAATAGCATTCAACATCTAATATGAATTAATATAGAAGCGAAATCATTTCAAAAGTTTGCTAAGAGAACTTGGGTTTGAGCAACTCTTTCCCAATATTGACCACATGATACAACAGCTGGTACAGACATGGAGAAAGGGTGGCATGACCAATTTTGAGTTAGTTATTAGTTTGAATTGTATTCATATACTTACCTTTTAGATACCTGATGCAACTGAATAAGTACGCCGGGCGGTCTTTCAATGATCTAATGCAGTATCCAATATTTCCGTTTGTTTTGTCCGATTATACATCTGCTGTACTAGATCTTAATAATCAGTCTACATTCAGGTGCGTAAACGCAAAATTTAAGGCTGCGCTAAATGAAAATATATTTGCAGAGACTTGACTAAACCAATGGCAATTCAAGACAAGCGCATGGAAGATCATTATATCAGATATTACAATTGCCTCAAGGTGGGTAGCACAAACTAGGTTTGTATTTATACAGTTGTTCTAGGCTGAATGTGATCGTGCTGGTGGAGATACAGGTCCTATGCATTTTGGTCCCTATCATTACGGATCTCATTACTCTAACAGTGGAATTGTAGCCCATTATCTAGTTCGATTATCCCCTTTCACGCAAATCGCCCTAGAGTATCA
Source organism: Phasmarhabditis papillosa (assembly GCA_034691345.1). Taxonomy (NCBI): domain Eukaryota; kingdom Metazoa; phylum Nematoda; class Chromadorea; order Rhabditida; family Rhabditidae; genus Pellioditis; species Pellioditis papillosa. The sequence goes on from JAQGAV010000639.1 coordinate 26,012, forward strand.
GGTAGCATATCGTTTCATTCAAAAATTTGTTTTGTTGTCATATAGGACCACAGCTTCGATATCCCTGACAGACTCTTTAATTCAATTGAATCAACATGGCGCTTGTCTAGTAGCGAATCAACGACTGATTTTAAGGTTTACCCTAATATATTACACTCTAACCTTACTAATTAGGAATTGATTCCTGAATTCTTCTGCCTTCCTGAATTTCTGCGTAACCGGGACTCGCTAGATCTCGGAGTTCGCCAAGGTGGAGAGCGAGCCAACCATGTTCTGCTGCCAAACTGGGTTCCAAATGCCGATGCACGCTTATTCATATTAATACACAGACAAGCTTTGGGTATATACGATAAATTAATTTAAAAATTAATTCTTATTTAGAATCCCCTCTTGTAACACAAAGTCTTCAAAAATGGGTGGATCTGATATTTGGCTACAAACAGACCGGGAAACCAGCTTTAGATGCAGTAAACGTATTCCATCCAGCGGTTGATATTAGTGTTTTTATATTTACCTGTTTAGTTTTAGACTTACGCCGGACATATTAAGGAAGATGAAATTGGTGATGAAGTTTCGCAAAATGCCCTGAGAACGATGGTGAAGAGCTACGGTCAGATGCCTATACAGGTATACTCGAAATAATAGAAATGTGATGGTTTAGATTTTTAGTGTAATTGATTTTTAATGTAAAAAGTAAACTAACTCTTAATTATGTGCATATGAATTTGCACCAAAAAACAGTGCAATTTCCAGATCTTCACAACTCCTACTCAACCTCACATCGCTAACAGAGAAAAGTCAGGCGAGAGACTCCGCCCACCGGGTCCCGGTGGAAGTGTTGTCGGAGTTCGATGGGGCGAGTATCTAGGCAGCCCGGAACAGGAGAATGAGCTAATACAACCTGTGCTCTCTCTTAAGGTAACCTAATTAATTATGTTTCCCGAACAACGTATTTAGGCCAAGATGTCGGATAAACTAAAACATGTGGTTTCTTTTCCCGATGGCTCTGGCGCCGCTGTTCCCAAGAATACAATTCTAATTTCGACAAGACCCATTGGCAAGATATCAATTTTTAAAGGTAAAAGCACGAAAGAGCACCAAACGAATCGTTGAATGATACTTTGTAGAGATTTTCAACTAAAACATTCTTTCATTAATAGCACATAGTTTATAAAAGATCCTAAATTCATTCCGAGTTCTTTTCAACAAGCAATCTGCATTTTAGACAACTGCACACAACCTTCAGTACTGGGAGCGTTGTCCTGGATGTTTAAGGATAGTGTTCTTAGATTCAGAAGCATAAGGCCCGAAGTTGGTCCGTGGATCAATATCATGAGTCTTACGAATAGATCAGTTAGTTATTCTTTTTTTTTTTTCATTGATAAAATGTTTTGTTTCAGATAGCTACAATATGCTTTTCTGAAAACAACCAAACTTTATTCATAGCTTTCACCACGGGTATAATTACAGCTTATAGATGGACAATGAATAGTCAGGTATAGTTTATCTGACCAAAGACTTAAATAATCATTTTTTGTTAGGGTTTAATTTCTTGCAAACGAATTGCTGACCTTATAGCTCACCATACTGCAGCCAATAATATTTTTGTATGTGATGAGTTCAGCATACTAGTCTCTGCTGATTCTTCTGGAAAAGTTATAGAATGGGATATTAATAGGTTAGTAATATTCGTCTCCACGATCGGCACAACGTCAGTTTTTTATGAACTCCATCTCAAAAAAAAGTTCCAAATACGACCCTTTCTTATGGACCAGCTTCGAATTTTTCTTCCACTTGGCGGCCGTTCTATTTTTACTATAAAGACTTTTAAAATTAAGACTCCCCCTCGCAATCTAGTACCGTTTGCCTTTTCAAATCTACATTATACTTTTTCCTGTTATAGATTGTCATATGTTCGTGAAATCCGTAAGGAGTCATCGGTTGTCAATTGTATATGTGTTAGTTCTACATCTGGTGATATTGCAGTTGTTAGTCAGCAAGGACTTAGCAAGAATATTGTAGAACTATACTCGGTATGCTTTGTCATATAAGCGATTTCTGACGAATGCTTCCTTTCTTAATAATTTACAAATGACTATAGAAAAGTACACAAATCGTTAATGAAGGTATAAGAAAAATTTGCCCCCTTGCCCTTACAGCCATTTAACTGTTTGTCTGAAGTTTTAATATATATGTTGTTTTAGATTAACGGTGACGTATTGTGTTCATTGACTACCGAGTACCATGTTAACTGTATTGCAATGACTAATTTAAGCGAGGGAACTGCCATAAACTGTATTGCTCTGGGTTTACAGGGAGGACATGTAAAGTATGTAATCAATTAGCCTCCCTTTTTTTATTTTCTCCTTAATTTAGATTGGTCGAAATGTGGACTATGACGGTGATTCGCGATATTTTCTATGAAACGGTGAGAGATGGAGTTATGAGGTTCGTACTAACTTAGTTTTATTATAAATCGTGTAATTACAGTCTAACCTTCTCTTCAAACGGTCGTCGTCTTTTTGTGATGCACTCAACCGGGCGGATTCTCTGCTGGCAATCTGTTAGCACCATACCCACTCGATCTAGTCTTAAAACTGCTCCACCATTTTCAATTATTAATCCACATGATATGGATTAAGTTAGAAGCATTCTAGACTTTGGCACTCTTTTTCTTTTTTTAATCTTGTCGCAATTCCATGATTAGTTTGATGGCCCATCTTTTGTATAGGTATATCTACCATGAGTTTGTATTTTCAACTTACATCGTGGTTCCTTGATTATTCCCACTAGTGGTTTTCATGTTTTGATAGAAGTGTTTAGTTTTATTTAGTTTTATTCCATGTGTAACTTGTTTTATCCGGTTATATTAACTGTTTTGCTTCATTCCTCATTGATCCCATTGGTTGTTTTAATTTCCAAGAAGGGATTTTGTATTTATTCCTTTCCCACCCTTCTAGTTACTTATCTTACGTGTATTTAGTGTACAGGTTGTGATGTACTATATCATTTCTAGATTACTGTATTTTATTGTAAAAATCTTTTTATATAAAAGAATATTATAACACTTTGAATATCGCTTGTGGGTTGCTGAGCATGAGAAATATAACAGTTACAATAAATTGACTTCAGAGTGAGATATTGTTAATTATGTTCATATTGAACAAAAACCGAGGCACATATATCTTGCATATTAATAATCGTCAGTTTCACTCCCTGTGGCATTGTTTACTCTTGTATTCATGAAAACTGATATCAAATATTTATGAACGAGATCTATAGAATCACATTATTATTACCCAAA
>JAQGAV010000640.1:0-29257 GCA_034691345.1 Phasmarhabditis papillosa
GGAAATATTAACAACTTTATAATCTAAGATTTATAAGTTTGATGATTCATTGATCTAAATCTATGATTTGGATACGTTCTGTTGCATTGTTGGAACCGGTTAGTTTCGGAAACTGTACATAAGTCCACGGCAAAATCTCGTGTTTTTGGAAATGGTGAGACCCCCCATGTGGACCAAAAACTTCGCTAATTTTACAGCTGGTTTCCAATATGTAGATAATGTAGATCTGTTCTTTCAGCTATTTTTAAAATAATAATTTTTTTTAAATACCCGTAGAAAAAAAATTCGTTTGAAGATGTTGCAACACCAGACTATTGATGGAGTCTTAGCGAGCCGGGCCGGGCAATGTTCTGACTTTTGGGAAAACGGCCCAGCGCGGACCGTGAACACCATAGACAGTATATATTTGCTCTTATTTTGACAACAAACTTTTAACAATTACTTTATCTTTAGAAAATATTAATGTGTAACCCTGAAAAATGAATTCGAATGAAACATCGTATTTTATTCAATCTGAAATGTCAATTATGCCCGCATCTATTTACATTTCTTTTGATTTATACTGAAACAAACAAAATTAAAAAGAATGCGTCATAAAATTACATCCTAGAGTCAGACAGCACTAAATAAAAAAAACGAATTCCGCGATTTTTCTTTTTTCATTTTCATCATGTTCAAATTTAGTAGACTATTTGAGCTACTCAAGAAACTTAACAACTTTTCTCTAGAAAAACATCTTTAGAACGTCAGAAATTAGTTCCAGAGTTAGGCTATATTTTGGGCAACATTATTCACAGATATAATTATAGCAAATTTCTCTGTTTACCATATATGGTAACGACGCAACTCAACGTAAACGTTTTTAATTGTATATCACGGACTGTTTGTTATATTTATAGTGATTTTGCCGCTTCTTTCTCGTGAGTTCTACTACCGAAATTGCTATTTTCCTAAAACCTAACATAATATGTACATTGATGAAATCATATGCTATAATATTGGTTGTACTCCCTTTTGAGTTAGAGTCTGAATAAATATTTTTTAAAGTATGATATGCTAGTTTGAATCCAGGCATTAGATAAGTTATTCCTACACATTTGTTGAATATATGGCTGTTATTATCCTGTTTTATAGTGCAATTTTTCATTCTACCACCTAATATTAGGTATTTCTAAATTCATTTTTGGTTGTTACTCTTCAGGGGCTTGAAAATAGTTAAAAACAATTTAGTTTCTCTTGAGGGACTTTTTATGAGAGTTTTCAATATCGTTTATCTTGTTTTGTTTTAAAGCACCCTATGTATATTGTTCATTTTTAGATATTATAGAACAGTCATGGGACAGTGTTTACGACTAATGCTGGATCCCGAATCGGAAGTGAAAATACACGGTAATTACGAACATAAAAGCCATAATATTATGAAATTCGGAAGTGTAAGGATGAGAACCACATTCAAATTCGTTTTTTTTGTAACACGTTCCTGATACGGTACTGGAAAGCTCGGTTTTGAAACTAAGCATGTGATATGGTCTATCACAAGTCAAGTACTTTACCACTTAGTAAATTAGAACTTGAACGTAACACAAATGTTTTAATAGTGTAATAACCACTTACTACATATTCTTAAGTTACATTTCGTTTCAGTAATCGAACCAACATCTGTCAATGGTGAAATATCAGTTGCCCTTCCGACACCGACGAAAAACGCAGAAGCTTCGGGACCCACCCTACAAGTAATTCCACATAGATAGCTTGATATTCTTATGTAAAAGTTGGCATTTTTGAATGCAAACGTTTTCATTTCGATATTTGGAAGAACGTTCTTCACCATTTCTCCCAATTGTATAAATTTTATGTAGAGATTCTTTATATTCATTATCATTGATGTATACACATTTCTATTGTTAACTTAAACTTTTTAGGTGCCGTCTCTGCAAAGGCCACGACGTGAGAGTTCCGGAACGGGCTAGTTGGTCCCACTGATTTTTCACTATTTTGTTTTTTCTGTATTTACTTTTGTCTTCTGTCCTTCGCTTTATTCATAAAAGTTTTATTTCAATTGTTGTTTTTTTATATATTTTACATTCACCAGATTTGAAGAATATCACCGTGACGTGAAGAAGCTTAAATTTTTTTAGATCTTATTTGAACAATTAAAGCAAATTTAGAGCAAAGATATGCACTATTTTAATTTATTAGACCTTTAACGGCCAGCGACTAGTCCGCGGACTATATGTTCGGCTTTACTTGAAACATGCCTAATTCAAAAGGTAGAAAAGTTTAACTGACCTTTTACAGTTATAATCGTCTATGATATATTGTTTGAGTATAAGTAGTTAAGTGTTCGATTGAGTCATACATAATTATTGATCACAATGATGATATAGCAATAAGCGCATGTTTATGCAAATGCTCTAAGATTGCGGATGTTAGCCTCATTACTGCCGGCATGCCATTAGCGCTAGTAAGCTATGATTAGACAATTCTCTCTAATAAAATCATTCATTACCGGATAAACCAGTTGCAAGTAAGCACTTTGTTTACTTGAACCAACTTTTAAACTAGTTATAGTCTGTATCAAGAGCTAGGTTTCCAGCGCAGATTCCTGTATAGCAACCTTGTTATCTAAAAATGAATGGAAATGGGAGCCCTTCCTTCTAATTGTAAGGTACATCAATGTTGATATAAGAACTTATATACCCATGATACTGCGCAGGAAACCCAACCCTTGAAAAAGACTATATTTCTCGGTAAATATCTTCATTATGAATTGGCTCATTTAGGTTATTTTATAGATATTTTGAAGACATATGTTGATTCTAGATGAATTTGTTTAGTTTCCTTTGTGACATTCAATACCTAGTAGACTACTTTTGTCATTGAACTACTTGATGCGCCCACAATATGCTCAACTTTCAAGCAAATACAGCATTTTCATTATTCGCACATTCAATATTCACCACAATTTCTGCTTGACTTTCAAGTAGATCTTGGGAATTTAGTTTGGAAAGCTTCCGGAGCTGCTGGACAAGTATCAATAAAGAGACTCTTCCTGATCCTTACCTCATCTGCTTCACAAAATGCTTCCGACCCCCAGTTCCTCAACTTAGGAATTATTCAACTAAAATTTGACTTCTTTAACATTTTAGTATACTCGGCGATAGGTCTACTTTCACTAATGAAATCCACTAACTCAGTCGGCTACTCGCAAGACTAATTAACAAAGAGAAGACCTCCCAAGACGACATTTCAATTTTGCGACAATTAAGACGGAAATTAGAAATTGTTGCACACAGAACAGCTTTATTAATTGGCTTGAGATTGTATTTCCATGGCAGAATACTTAGTTTTTAAGCTGCTATTGCTATAGGCAGCCGAGTTACTGTATTCCAAGTACAATATTACTAGACCGTCTGTTTTATAATGTAATTTTCTCCCTCTGAGGGAATTTGAAAGTAAAAGTTCAAGCGAATGAGTAATATAGACTTGCCCACCGCGCCACCCTTGCCACTTATGTTAGCTACCGACAAACCCAACGAGGCTACTTTGTTCAGTAGTTATTTTTATTTTTATCATTATTTATGTAATATATTATGTAACTGAACCAATTAGCCACTGACGTGTACCGGACTTGCGAGTCTGTTATTACACTCAGTTTATAAAGTCAGTGACTGACAGAAATTATGCGATGATTTGAGTTATATATTATGATATTAGACCACCCAGTGGTTGTAAGTGTATGTTGTGTAACAGGTGACCGCATATCACCTAGCATATATGCTTTCTATCTCCTACATATGTTAACATCATTATTACTAACTTTCTATTATTCTTTAAAATGTAGTTCATTTGAAAATCAAATTCTAAGAAACACCGCAGTATCCTGGGAGCACCGGTGTTATATAAAAATGAACGCAAAATTGGTGGATTCGGAGTCATTTCTCCCCAGGATATTGCAATGAAAACCTATATTTTGATACGGGCTATTGTCGATGACCATTAAAATTGCAATTTGCTACTAAATAAGAATACTACTTCGTGAATCGCTTTATTTCTTCAATAAACAACTGAGAAATACTCAGACAATATTTTGTTATTCGCAAATGTGTTCAGCAATATCCTTAGAAAATTTGAAAACTTCCAGTTTTTTTGCCAACAACAGGCCTCCGTAAATTGGATAAAGGGCCTGCTAATACGAAATAGCTTACCGCAAAATAAGCTTATCTACTTCTCACTTGACCCGACCAACACAAGCGCCCATAAAGAGTCTAGCTTTTATTTTTAGTACTAACATTATATATATTTGTACCCATTATTGAATATTTTAGTTCTAACACTTTGTGACAAATTTAGAGCTTCTAAATCTGATAGAATTAGCTGGTTAAACAAAGAGCGCAGTGGTATTATAATGAGGCTTTGATTGATGCACTCCATGATATTTATCTGGTGTGGTCTTGCGTTCTCTTGTTTGTGCATCTGCATGTCTCTTATTGTCACATTGGGAGGTCCTCAGCATCATACGGTCAAAATCAACAGGTCATCAGCACGCGTTTGCACTTTTAATTCCATTTGAAAATGAAACTTGGGAAAAGTATTTTTAACAAATGCAAATGTTTATGTAATTATTAGCTAGCCATTTTCAACTCCTCGTTCTCAGGGGGGCCTTTTTTCCTTGTCGTGGCCTTGTATGATATGCGCTGACAGGTGACCAAAAAAACGATGTTCGCAGTTTGAATATGCAGAGTATTTCCGACTCAAAAAACGCTAAGGCCATCAGCTAAGTCAACTGAAGTCATTTTCAATAATACTCTCTTTTGTGAGATGTTTGAACCCCTCAGCGATCTGTATTCGATAGTCATTATTTATTTATTTCAATGAAAAGTCTGTTAGTGAGTCACCAAAATGGAGCCACCAGCTTGAACTCGAAGTATGGTCTTCCATCCGAGATTTTGAACGATCTCAATTTGATAAAAAGATGATTGAGGTTAAATTTATGTTCCTAAAATAAGACAACGACTAAATAAGTAACATATTCGTTAGAATCTAAAGTTTTCGTTATATATAGTATGTATTCTTTTGAAGTCATTCTTTAGTTTGAAGAATAAATACTGATTTTGAAAACCAAATCAGTTTTAGAATTAAACTCAAAGTTAAAAAGTTATAGTGACAATACACTAGATTTGCTGTTACACTCTGCATTTCTCTTTCTTTAACACTGACAGGCTTGCAAATAGCTTTGCACCCGACTTCAATTTACAAGCAAATATCAAATTTATAAAGATTCTGGTAACCTTTTAGAACTTATCATTCTTATAGTGTCAGCTATTGTTATCGGCCCGAAAAATACCTAAGACCTTTTCCTTAATGTTGCCCGTTGTCTTATAATAATGCCCAATCTTATTCATACCTATCCAAGAAAAAGATTGATCTTCTATTGAGAGATACTTACAAAAGATATAAATGTTACTTCTGCAGAACAATGGTTTCTCTATACAAGAATGTAGATCTAGCTGAAACTGCTTTATATTTTAAACTTATAAGGAAAGCTGTCGTACAAACCTATAGAAAACATTATAGATGTTCCAGTTCATAAATCTATTAACGACAATATAATTTGCCGCTAGCGGTGTTTCTAGCAAGCGGTTTTCCGGCTAGTTACCTCGAGCACTACTTGACCTCCAATATAGAAATGCGCCCAAAAAAGCTGCAGCACTAAATGCAAAGGCACTCAAGATGCTCTGGAAAGAACCCAAATGCCGTTATTAATGCAGGTTTTTGTTCTTTATTCGGTTAATTCCGGTATAATTAATAATTATTAAACAAGCTTTGCTATTGTTTTTGTTGTAAGAATTTATCCATGGGTATGTTTATACTCATTCGAAATGCTTCAAGCATACGCAGTCAAAAAACTTGTTTCGGCCAGCCATCTTTTGGGATAACCTCTGTAAAAATTAAATAAATGTTGTTCCGTTTGATTGTGCAATTGAAGTATACGGGGAAAGAGTGGTGTTGTATCTAGATGAATGGATAATATGTGAACTGGGATCTCTTTCTGCAAAACTACATTACCTTTAATCTAACACCGCCTCTTTATAGGATATGCTATAAACCTTGTTCTTGATACAGACTATAAATAATTGACTCATTTAACTATAATCTATTTCTAAAAATAGTCTCATTGGTCAGAAAGTATGAATAACTGCTGTGTGCAACTGTCAAACGAGCATGACTATACAAACAGTTGGCAGCCGCATTAGAAATCCAATAGATTTATTGACATCTCAATATCTTCAAGGTCACCTGTGAGGTTCAATTAAAGCCTACTACTTGGTATTTCTTTCAATAATAATTACTTATTCATGTTTTTTAATCATTTGAACATCACTTTAAAGTAATTTTATAGGCCAGCAATTTGTTTGTTTACAGTTCGAAACCATACTGTTAACTAAAGTGACACCACTTTGGACTTACAGTATAATTTGGTAATTATACGTTCCTGAACAACTCTCTTTGATTCCGAAATTTGATGCTGTATAGCGTGCATCTCAAGCAACATCCTATAATTTCATATAAATCAAGCTAGAAAACGCCCATTAATAACATTGGTGGTCTTGTTGGAAGCCGCATGCAGCGTATCATCTTCTTCTTTTCGTAACAACTATTATGTTGCACTGAGGGTGGTCACTCATGGACCTTCGGGACCACCATGCCAGTTATTAGATGGTGAATGAAATCTAGACCACACAGATAGCATCTGACCTACAGCAGAGAAATGCGGCTAATGGCTAACCATTCACCGCAATTTTCACTCAATTAGATTATAGCTTTATATCGGTATCATTAAATATGTTACAACTTTCATGGTAACATATTTAGAAGTTTGAATGTTTCTTTTTCCTTTCACATTTTGGATTATAATAGATTTGATGTCGTTTTCCCTAATCTTTTGTTATAATGTCAAAAGTCTCGGCTAGGCAGAAATGAGACCTGTTTCTATTCAGAAACAACAGCGATTAGCATTTATCTCTTCCCAGGCGATTGTAAATTCACTAGTTCAACCATTCCATGCTTACCTTGTTTTAATTACAACTGTTAGGAACTCAGATATATGCAAGCTATTTCTCAAAAAGGGTATTTATTCAGCACCGCGCATCTCCAGAATACTGCTCTGGAAACCTAGGCCTGGATACATACTACACTTATGACGCATGTTATATACATTTTTTAAATATTGTCCAAATTAGCTGATCCTTCGGTCATGAATTGTCCGTTTTAATTATAATGCAGTTTCTTTAATCTGTACCACCTGTGAGCTTTTTTAAAGAGACCGACCATTTCCACATCATATGTGCTGCACTCATCTAGCAGCTATTCGCGTAATTAACATTTTCATTTTGGGTGGTCCAAATTTTTGTAAGTAAAAATACTTTTTTAGATTTCATAAACTGTTTTACATGTTCTTTAACTATTGTCTTTATTTTACCTTTCCATAAGCGTAAATATTTATATTGCATATTATTGTGTGTCCTTAAAGGACTTTAGAGAGCGGTTGTCTTAAACAAAGAGCTATTTGGTATTAGACACAGACAGACTTAACTACCGCGACCAGCTACCCTTTATGAGCCTCACAATGTACCGTATGGCGGTCATGTCCGACTAGAGGTTTAATTGTCACCCGGATAGTTATGACCAACATTTTCAATATGCCGTTTGTTTTAAATGCAATCTAGATGCTAAATTAACTGTTGGTGTTGTGAATGAGTAACGTAATTCGGCTATCTTGTTGCTATAAATCAGTAGAAAGCTGTGCTCATTTTATTTTATGACGCGGCGGCCATTTACACCGCGAAAGAGGAGCAATAACAAGCGGAAATTGGTACAACTGCCAGTACACAACCAATTTAATCAACATTATTGTTACGTTTTTATTACCCAGCTTGCTACCAGCACTGCACTTACTGTAGGTTAGCCCTTTTACCCTACCGGTGGTTTGTTTGTTTAAATTTTTACTAATATCTATATACCAAATAATAATGTAAAAAATAAAGTAATAACAAAACAAAAATAAAAATAGAATAATAATGTTCAATACAATACGTTTTTAAACCGTACATATATGTTTATAGTTATATGAGTAACATTAATGAATGCTTGATTCAAGTAATTGGGCGGGGCATTTTGTGGAAGTTAGTATTTTGAATTCGTCTGTATACTTATTTGTCATTTAGTTTATGTTATCCTACCGATGTTGATGGGGCAAACCTAATTGATTGATTCGCGCGCGAGTAATTTTTCTCTCTTCCATTCCAGGGTTGAATCATTTTACATTACTACATTTTGTATATACTTTCCAAACCACTAATCATTTGCTAAAGTCTTAAGTAGACTTTTTGGAAGCATTGTGGAAAGGTTCATATTAAGTAGAAAACACTTATTTATATTTATGTTTGTCTTACAAAACAAGTAAACGATTTGTGGTTTAATTTGAATTTGCTGTTGGGAACTGTTTTACGATTGATCGATGTTTCTGTTTCATTGCACATGTCGGTCGGTGAATCTAAAAAGAAAGACATGTTTTTATGTTCATTCGGAAGTTTCTAATGAATGATGGATTTGTGACTGTGCTCGAGTAATTGCCTTTACCTCTGAAAAGCCGAAAAACTGGTTTCCACTCACCTCACAACAAACTTTCATATGAAAAACATCTCAAGCCAAAAAACGCGAAACGCCTAAAAAGCAGTCATCCTTATTTGATTTATCTTTGTATTGATATTACTCCTTTTCTTCTTGGGAGATATTATTTCTATTGTGACGGGTGCGCCCCTTTGGCATTCTCTGTTTGGGTGGTCCTCGCAAGTTTGCATACAAGGTAGTTGACCCGAATGTGTGTTCAAACAGAGGGCTAAGAGGCCCGATAACGAATGACTAATGAACGGTCAATTCAGTTTATTCTACTATATTATTTATAGTTAATATAAACTGTTTATATTTTATTATACTAATACATTATAACTATTAAGTTTACCTATATTCATTACTGTCCTAATGGTTGTTATTGAAAACATTTTTTAGTTATATTCAAATTGCGAAAATGATTTACTATGTTTGATAGAGCTTTTTTATAGATGTGTGTAGACTCATGTAAAATTCATGTATTTTGGTTACGGGTGTCGGCGTGCTGCTGCCCCCCATTTCATGCAAAACCCAATAATACAAGTAGTTCTCATCAAAACTATTTTTACTGTTTCGATTCTTCAATATTTAGCCGAAATGTTGGTTGCACAATCCAACATCTATAACTTTTTTGTACAAGTTTACCGACTTTATTGCCAACTAGAAATAATAAAAGTTTACAACCTGTTTGCGCTAGGTATGTACCGATTAGAGCACCTTTCTGCTCGGGCGGTCGCTTTTGCATGACCTCCCAGTTTTTATATCCTCGTGTGTAGTACGGGATTATTCGTCTGCTGTTTGCCTATACATATATGTGTTAATACTCTCACTTTCAAACCTTTTTGTCTACTAGTTATTTGAACACGATGTTTAGAACATTTTAAGAATAACTAGTTGTAGGACCGGGCCGGCCTGGGCCGAACTGTCCTTAGCTTGGCCTAGGCCGGCCCGTAAGGTTCCGGCCCCTGAACGATTTCATAGTTTCACGAAAAAGGTCTCCAAACTTTTAATTCTTGCTTCTATTTCTAAGTGAGCGTATTTTTCTAGCCAGCTAGAGCAGTTTGCTAGTTGCCAATTTCAGGCGATTTCTGCTTCATTACTTTACGTAATTGAGCTAGCACTCGGAGCCGCGCGCGAGTTTTTTTGGGAGTGGAAATGCTTACTTCTACTAAAAATTATGCGTTGCAGAGGTTGGTCAGTAACAATAAATCTCTCTGAATCGACTCGTTAGCTGAAATACCGGTCATTATTTCGTCTTCCTGCAGTGCAGGACCACCTGCTCGCTTTACTGAGAATATCGAAAAAATATAGTTTACTTTTTGGCTCACTTTTTAGTTTTTTTATATGATCTTAGTATGAAACAAAGTATTAGAATCGTTGCATGATCCCGCCTTTTGAGACATCACACGCTTATCCTCAAGAGCTGGGCGACTGACCATGAGACGTTTGCGCCGCCTTGGACCTCCCAGTAGAATACACAAATGATCGTGTAGATCTCAGAACGCACACATTTATATCTCAATCATACAACCGTGTGCCGTTCACCTATATCCATCTGTCGCTAATATATTCAATTTCTCACATAATTGTTAGTTTTGTTAATTAGGCTCACCTAATGTTATTCAATCGTGATTACTACCAATCATAATACGTTTCCTTCTAAAGTTGATTTCGGGGTTCTCAACGTTTTTCTCGCATACTTTGGTTCGCCCTGCAGAAAATATAACCGGCTAGGACCGGGTTTATTTTTCCTGTATATGTGCTATTTCGGTTCGTTTTAGTCAATTTGAACACTTGTTTATGGAAATTTTTCCAATTTCTGCTCTCTCAGGCGTTTTTGCGCAAACAAATCCACAGATTTAATTACACGGCATTTCTAGCGAAGTGGGCTTCAGCAAATTTGAGATTATTGCCGAAAGAGGGCTTCTTCTGCTTGAACTTTGTGCTTTTTCTGAGACCTTCAATATTATTTCTAATTTTAGGATATTTTTGTGCTATGAAACGGTAACTGGGAATTATTATGATGCTACTTGTTCTGTTATTGTTTTCGTCTGTAGATGCAGAATTACCTTCAAGTAAGTTCACTTTTGATTAGAAAGAAACATAAATCTTTTAATACAATGTTTTGAAAATACTATGATTATTTAAATTAATGATCATCTAGTGGCATACGATAATATTATTATTAATGTTAGAACATCATAATTATGATTGCATTTTTTATATGTATTCTTTTAGAAATATTCGATCTTCCTTCACTGACGATTAATGTAGAACAGCCGTATCTCGTGAGAAAACAGCCCGTGAATCTTACCTGCCATCTAAGTGCTGGATGGAGTGGGGTTAGTTTTATTTACACCTCCAAAGAATAAAACAAAATAAGTAATTATAAGTTAAGCAGAATTACTAAAATACTACTATATATTTTCAGGCTTCTTTGCAAAATGTAATTTGGCTTCGTGACGGAGCCGAAATCGACGCCGTCAAGCATCCCGAAGACTATCAAAATCACAGTGAAATGTAAGTAAAGCAAAGGAAAACTACAAACATATGATAAATATGAAACCTTAAATGATCTATGTTTGTTGTCGTAGAATATAGAAGTTTAACTTTTTGAAGGAAATAATTTGTTATTCATTAAAACAGGTAGTACTCACTTCCAAATACTATATACTTTGTTTTTACTAAGACATGTTGATACTTTTGACTATTTTAGCTTGTCCGTAACCGGTGGTAAGCCCCATATAGAGGGTGACTATCAATGTCTTGCTGATGTCATAAACATTTCGCTTTCAAATAGACAAGTTGTCAGCACTAAGTTGGTATCGTCGCCGGTCAAATTGCGAAGAGCAAGAATCACAAAATTCGACAAAATCAGTGAACATGTAAGTATATATTTTTGTTTCTCGGGGTTAAGCAGAGATGGCAATTCAACGGGCCCGGTCGGGCCCGTCCAATCCCACATGTGGCTTGAGAACGTTGGGAACATTGTTATTCTGTCTCATTATGCAGTGTTAAGGAAATTAGCGGAGTTGTTAATAAGATGAGCTTTTGAACAATGCTTGAGACAGCTATTAGGCATTATTGAATTACAACAGGGCGATCGTCAAAGATGAGCCTCTCCAAACATAATTGGTAATGAGCCTAATTTCATGTAAGAAACATATGTTAATGGGACTATTATAAGGGAAACCATATTAGGTTTGAAAATAACCTGACCGGGAGTCAATTTTTGTATTTAAATTATTTTGAATACTATTGGTTTTAAGCAGTGGTTTGAGACTAATATTAAATAGTTCCATCGGATTTAAGTTCTCACCTTTCCAATATTCGTTACTTTTGTCAAAAAGATAAACAATTTGTTATAATAATTTTGCAATCTGAAAATTTCACTCATCCCAATCGTTTTCTAACTTGGTGTATATTTCTTTTTCTAATTAAGGATTAAGATGTATGTGCGCATTGCGTGACCGTTGATGTGACCTAAAGCCGTCAAAACATTCCTAAACACAATTCTTGCATTTAAATATGCATACTCTTATTGGGATCCGATTCCAGCAGTTTCCCCAAATTTTGACAGATATCTAAAAATATATAATGGTGCTCGGAGAAAATTAAACTAAACATTTTACGAATGGCATATATGCAGTAGAAGTGATTAATTCGAACTCCATCTTCATTGATTATTTATAAGTGCGGTTTAATTAGAATACAATGCCGTCTGGTTACTTAGTAGATAGTCTCAAGCACCATATAAGTATATATCTGTCCAATATACTTGTTACACTAGACTATTTGTTTGTTTGAACATCTGTCTACAACACATTAGAGTGAAACTGAGGCGAATCAAAATGACAGACCACCGAGACTGTTTACTATCACTCTATAAGACAGATGGCGGTCTCTTTTATCCTATTGGGTGGGCGAGCATGACACAAATATAGCCATATTTGGTGAATACATAGAGTCCGGGCTATTGTCTAGAATTAGGTAACACAACAATAGAGATGATGACAGTAAGAAACTTGATAAATATTGGTTCTTTTTATTAAAAACGGGAAATTAGTACAGTGGATGGTAACGGTTGTCACAAAATGGGCCCTTTTAAGGCATTTTTCCAAAGAAATTTAATTTTTTTTGAATACGTATGTTTTAGATGGTTAGCGTTCAACAAGGAGAAGTTGCTCGACTTCCGTGTGTAGGAATGCCTGATGTGATACCGGGACCAGCTGAAATTTGTTTCGAAAAAGAAGGCTCCGAAGGCTGCTTTGGTGATAGAGGTATATATATAAACTAGTAGAACATAATAAATAAGTAATTATGATAAGTACTAGAAGATTCTGCTACAATAAAACTTTTTTTTAAATTAATTTCATTTCAGAAAATGCGGACTCAAATTACTTGTCCACAAACACCGGAATGCAGATTGCCTTTGCACAACCGACAGATTCAGGAAATTACTTCTGTGTGGTCCGAAATGAATACACAAAACAGACGAGAACCTCGCCAAAGCCTGTTATTCTATTGGTAAGTTCGGTTGTTCATTGCTATTGTTTTGTACAGATTAGAACGAGTAAATGGCCCAGCATGATAACAAGAAATAAGTGCAAATCTGTTAGTAAATATTTTTATATTTTTCTATAGGTGCACAAGAATGAAGAAACCATCATTAATGGCAATCCACCGGATCCGGCATTGGTATATCCTGCAAAGTCAACCAGTCAAGAGAAACCAATAAATATCGATGTGGTCTACGGTTCGGATATATTATTGGAATGTGTCTTCACAGGAGCAAAGGTTGTATGGATGAAGGTATCTAAACACAAGTTTATTGTTATTAAAAAAAACTATTATAGCATAATGATGACACACCGAGAATTTCGTTGACTGATGAGGAAGCGAGGTTTAGACAGCTTTGGGGAAACCTACGAATACGACAAGTCGCTGTTTGTAAGTATCAAATATATACTATTAAGTGCAATGGGACCTGGAAAATTTAACCTTTTCTAATTTTTCTTATTTTTGACAATAAATACGAACAAAGTTTAGCCAAGGAGTTAGATCATGAAATTAATTTACAATTAACGGAAAGTTGCAATAGGCTTTTTGTTACATTTACATATTGATTTCGAAATTCCTCAGAAATCATATTTTCAATATAAGCTTTCAGCGGATGGTGGTCTCTATTCGTGTCACGGTCTTTCGCCTCTCGAAAATGATCCTAACCTGGAGACTGGCGACCACCCTAAGGTTTACTATAACCTGGTTGTACGCGGACCAACCAGCGTCAACTTATCCTTGAGTGAGAATCCAAATGATAAAAGTTGGGATGTGAGTTGCTTATTAAATTTTTAAATATATAAAATGCTGCAGCTTTCGTGTCTGGCCACCAATCTTCGTTACGAGATTCCAATGGCATTTGTTAATGGAACTGCATTAATCGACGCTATAGGACAGATGGGAATCACATCTTCTACTAACTTTTTCACAAATCCAATAAATGCCACCATGAAAGTTAAGCATTCATTCAGTGGTAGCGTACAGGTAAATCAGTTGTTATTGTTAGATCACGCACTAGAGTTCACTGGCCTGCCCGGGCCGAATAACTCCGAATAAGTCCCGATAGCCTGGCTCGGACCACTAAAACTCCACCCACCAATGAACTCACGTAGAAAGAAACTGAAAGTGTTTTATTTTCGGAAATTGCATTCGACTTTGCATTACTATTCATCACTTTTCTAGCCAGGCTGCTAGTCAGGGTGAACAAAGTTGATTTATTTATTTCGCATAGTTTAATATTACTAGTTTTATTATTTAGTGTATATCCCGACCAGCCATGGACGAGGCTGAAATATACGGTCCTGGTTTGGATAGGGGTGTATCCCAGAATGTCTTTGTGTTAAACACAGCACAAGCAACTGCTGAACTAATTACCAAGGTATATTTACTAATTGGATACTAAAAAATATAGTTCGTCTCTAAATCTGATGTTAGTGGACACGATTGATGTGCCAATATCGAAATGTTTTACGCTATATTGCGATTCGATGAAAGGATGTTCAAAAATTTAATTATTGCATTTCAAATAATTTCTTCTATAATTATTATGTAAGGATTATCATCGAAATTCATAGAATATAATGTTACGTCATTTCGATAATTTCGTTTAGAAAAAAGTATTTCAAGAAATTTACAGACTATATACCGTAATTTAGGGTCCCGAGAACGTCACAGTAACTGTAGGTGAAAATGTGCAATTACCATGTTTAGTTCAACGCGTTAAAAGCAAGTACTGGATGAAAAGTAAGTCTACTTCCAAAGTTTAAAATCTTAAATAGTATTCTCAAACAACAATGGAATTTTCAGACGATGAATATGTAAAGATATTCGGTGCAAATAAAAGAACAAAAATAATTGGTTCTAACACTTTGTTGATCTCGAATGTTACTTTGGATGATGAAGGATGGTACAAGTGCGTAGTGAAAGGCGACGAAACCATCAGTGCAGCAAATGCCTATGTTAAGGTTGTTAGATAGTATATTAACTAGTTTAATTCTCTGTATCAGGTGCTCGCTCAGACAACTTTGGCGCCTGAGACGACCACCGAACCGTTCACCATTGTTAAGGTTAGTTAAAACATCGTGAACAAAACACTAGTAGGACACCTATTATTTTTTATACAGTTTCCATTTCTCAATTTGACTTTTCTATGGTTTTATATACTTATTTAGAAAAACGACCGCTTGACGCTAGAAGACATTCGTGGGTTCGTTACCGGCAGTGCTGTTCGAATACAATGGTCCGTAATAGGAAACACCGAAGCTCTGACTGGAATTGCTCATTTCAAGTAAGTTTGTCTTTTTTTAATAATCTAAACAAAAATAAAATATCTCAATTAGTAGTAACTGTGTGCTTTAGAATCGAGTTGCAACGACTGGGATCCGCAAATGATTCGTGGTTAGAAGCTGATGAGGTGGATTCTCATGTCAGAGCTACGACCATCAAGGATCTAATTCCAAATTATACGTAAGAACTTTTTATAGCGTAAAGTGAGATATTATCTTTATTGGAATTAATATTTGAATTCTTTTAAGTGTTACAGTAATAAACATAAGTTAAAAACATATTTTAGATACCGTTTACGTGTAACATTACATCGGGATGATAAGTCTACAGTCGTAAGCAATACCACAGAGTGGATGTATGTAGCGGCACATATGGGAGACATTTTACCTCAACCACCGAAGGTAAATTAAAGAGTATAAGATAGAATGTTAATATGGCATTGCTGCAACCAAACTTAGACTCAAACTTAATATAGTTACAAATAAATTGTGTAATTGTAATCACTTAATATAAAGAATTTTTGAATGAGTTAGATTTTACAAAGGTTATTTGTAACTTTATATAAGATATAAAAAACTTCATCATTTTCGCCGCTATTAAACACCATAGACCCAATTTTTCCTTAAGTTTCCTCGATTACAATAATATTACAAATATACTTTGTAAAACCTTATTTAAAAACTTTATATCAACAACAGTTTGCTACCTTTCTTTTAGACTATTTATAGAACTAAATTTGGTGCAGTTCGTCTATTGTAACCTTGTGAACCGCACTCTTTATCTTTACGAACAATTTTACATACTCTACC
The DNA here is from genome assembly GCA_034691345.1 of Phasmarhabditis papillosa. Classification (NCBI taxonomy): domain Eukaryota; kingdom Metazoa; phylum Nematoda; class Chromadorea; order Rhabditida; family Rhabditidae; genus Pellioditis; species Pellioditis papillosa. The sequence continues at coordinate 16,329 of JAQGAV010000640.1, forward strand.
TATCCAATATTTTTTACCATTAGTTTAAATTCCATAAAGACAGCTTCATAAAAATTACTCATCGAAACAATCAATATGTTACCCGGTTTGTTTACTATATAGTCGAATTCGACGTTTCACACACTTTTCGAATCCAATTATGTGAGACGAATGTTACAGATTGAGGACATACGAATGACTTCGGCTACCTCTTTGAAAGTTTCATGGTCACACAACAGGTCAACAAACAACACATTGGCCAGGGAATTCATCCTATTTTACAAAGTAGAGGAATCCGATAATTTAATGACGGTGAGGAATGCCATGTTTACAATTTTAAAATTAGCAAATACTTTCCCTTTTCCTTCTCATAGCCTTTCAAATGTGAAGAAAACATGTCTGACTCATTATTACAGTAGCTGCTAAATCAGGCAACAAACATACTGTAAATTTAAAACAATTGGATAGCTAGAGTAATCCAGTTTTATTATTCTTACAAAATGATAATAACTGTTTGTTATTATGCATTTTATTCGGGTTCTTTTCGTCATCATCTTTTTAAAATCTTATTTTTCGAAAGTCTTTCAGTGTAATACAATCTTAAGCTCACACTCTAGTATATACGAAAGCAACAATTTCGATGTTTAGTGGCTTTTTGAAGCAAAAACATTTTTTAACTGAATATTAATTTATATTTTATATTTATATTTAGCTTAACATTCGTGGAAACGAGTCTTCTGCTGAGCTGAAAGAACTGATCTCCAATACCTCGTACATTGTTCAATTGTCAGCAGAAAACTTTGCTGGGAGAAGTCCGTTGAGCCCACCCGCTAATATTAATACTACTTGTAAGTTTACTAATAAAATAACTTTTGTTAGTGACCTACCACCACGAAATGCTTTGTTGCCTGACAAATACCGGCGACTGCCAGCTTTGCCGATCTAAAACACAATGTCACTAACTCTACCCCTCAACAGCATTGCATGTATACGTACTATTTGTTGACCTTTTCATTTTTCAACTAAACGCCGAGTACTTGTGAAAATAATCGGAAGTAATCGCATGAAAAGGCTTTGGCTCTCTTTGCAAATTTTCAGTTAAGTTAGTAGTTAGTTTTTCTCTCGCAATTTAGTTCTGATTCTAAACAATTATAATATATTTATGATAGATAACCTTTTATCAGTTGGACCAATGAAGTTGACCTCATACTGCTTACATCTGCTTGTAACGTGATACTCGAGACATTTTGTCCATTTCAAAATATTCCACACGTGGTCAATTGCTAGCATTGACCATATGTATTCGTTAATTTTAAGAATACTGTAGTTTTTTTCTTCAAAATAGATTATTCTAGATACTGAAATGGCTACAATTCATCTATTTGGTGCCGATTACCCGTTGCGACAGTCTATTATACTTGGTGTTACCGGACTGGTAATTGTACTTGTAATGGTGTTGATTTGTTGCGGAGTCTTTTGCAATATACGCAAAAGAAAACAGAGTGAGTTACTTTTTCAACACTCCATCTTTTTATCGGAGGTTTTTAAAATCATTATCAAGGTTTTAAAATTGGAAAATATAGAGAATCAACAGTATGTTAGAAAGAAACATATCTCATTAGTAGGTTACCTGAGTCTGATCAATTTCAGAGCCGAACGGCAAGTTTTTGGACACCTCATATCGGATCTTCAACGAGCAAAAGGTCCACAAAGCACGAATATTCGAAGACGAGGGGAACCTGTTCATTGAGGATGACGGTGCGGATTGCGATCACCTTAAGATGGTGGGTGGTTTATACACTTAATATATTACATTAGATAAATCGAGGTTTATATATGCAAAATATAAGTTTATTTATCTACAGGTGAAAGAAATTGTTATATGATTCATAAACTTATATATTTAAGGTGAATGATGGTCGTTCATCTGCCGATTCTTCTAAGTTCCTTTACACAAGAAATGGTGGATCGCACTTACCAAATCTTTATGGCAACATCGATGAAATACTGGAAACCGAAGACGCCGTACCCCCAATGGATCCAACTTATGTCAGCCACACAAAAATAATCGGTAAGCTAGTAAATCAATATAACAAAAATTATACACAAGAAAAGAACTTTGTTTCACTTTCTGAAACTAATATTTTTAGGCAGCGGCATTTATGGAACCACAACTACTGCTAGATGCTACTCACCGGACAGTGGGCTCTCCCATGAAATGATTGTACCTTACTCCAGTTCAAATGGATATAACACTTCGCCACAGGTATTAATCGAACAATAAATCCTGTTGCAGACTACTATGGTCTGTATCAATAGCTAGATTTCCAGTGTAGTATTTTGGGGAAGAACGGTGTTATATAAAAATGAATGAAAACTGGTGGATTGGGAACCTTCTCCAAAATTACTTTTATTTTTATTGAACACCGCTTCTCCTGCGATACCGCGCTGAAACCGTAGCAATTGATATAGACTACACGCATGGAAAACGTTACAAAAGTTATATATATTGCTGGATTTCATATACTATATTACAGGTAATATCATCTCCAACCCGTATTCTTGCCTTCAAAGGAGGTGATTCGCTGTTGTATTCGCCTGCTGGTACAGGTTCTTCTATTGCAGATACCAGTAGCGGAGTGCACAATCCTAGGCACAATTGCGACTCCCCTACAAATGCACCGTAAGTATATTTCTCAACAAAAAAGGGAACAGTAGCAACGGGAAGAACTTTTTCAAAAATCTCTCATATTGTAATTGGTTTGATATTCGATCGAAGGAATTAGGTTGTTAACGGAACTTATTATCGGGTTTTCAAGTTTATGTTATTTAATAAACATGTTTATGCTACTGAGAAATTATCAAGTTTTGACATGTTTATATCCAGTGTTGATGAAATTTCAGCATCAAGTCCCTTTAACTTCAAAAAAAAATTCGAAGCAAAGAAGTTAATTTGTCATCTCCTCTTATTGAATCTGTTAATTCATATCAATTTTCTTTAGAACGGAAAACAGTGACCCCAGTTACCGATGTGAGTCATCGAGGAACAGTCAGGTATCCTCCACGGATGGATTCCGCCCTATCCCGATGACCCATATGCACACATTCAAGTCTACTTCTCCAAACACAACATCTTTTATCTCAAATACTTTTGACCGCCGTCATAAGTCCGAACAATTAGTTGACTAATGATATATTATATTACTCGGAATATAATTTTTGTCATTTTCCACTCCACCTATTCTGTTTATCTCGTTTCATTTAGATTTGCCAAGTATTTTTCTTTTTGCAATAACTCCTTTATGCAAGATAAGTGTCAATATTATGGGTATTATAACAAATGCAACTTCTTCTTTAGACCTATTCATCTCCTCTTATTGAATCTGTTCCTTAATTTCATAATCTCGTTGATCTCAGGTTGTACCAAGTTATTCCACATTGCCAGCGATATAAAACGATCAAAAATCTTATAATTTTCAAGAAATATAGTCGGTTAAAAACTACTTAAACTTTAAAGCAGAATTTTTAAAGATAGCTGAAAGCGTAAACCATTAACTACACTAAACATTTGTTTTATATTGTTAGCTATTGTAAGCGATCCTTGTGTTATTGTTAGCGTTATTTCTTGTTTGTGCCTTTACGGTGAGTGTGCATAAAGCTTATGTGTTTATTGTTAGTGTATGTATAATGAATCATAAAAGTTTTACTATTAAAATAACTTCCAATTAATTTCCTACTATAAAAAACAAACGTGTCAGCTGAACGCCACATACAAAACTGGGACTACGGTACTGACCATATGTAAATGGAAAACAAACGCTGTGAAAAATGCTTTAGCTCGTGGTGTGCGATTAAAATAAGCCACTATAAATTACAATTAATGGAAAGTTAAATAATTATAGTGGTAGTTTCTATGAAATGATTGTAGCATTTTGAAAATCGGAATGATAAGAAACAGTTGTAATACTGTTGGTCTTTTTAAAATAGGCGTCGATTGGTTGACCTAAGCATAGAGTTGTATCAATTACGAAGACTATTGATCGAACGAGTGTACTGCGCACATTCATACAACTTTGAATACCAAAATACTACACTAGTTAGTATTTTAACAATTATTTTGACCATTATTATATTTCTGGAAAGATTGCTCAATCAACATTATCTTTTACACTTTATCTCTTTTAAAGTGCAGAAGTTTCTGCAAGAAACTAATAAAAACAATATAAAGTAATTGTTTTGTCCATTAGAGTTCAAAACTTGACTTGCGAGACCACCCACTCACATATTGCTCAAAGATATTCCTGTTTGTTCTTATATACCCTTTTCATCGGTCGGCAAAACTATACAAGCAGTGTCATGATCAGCTGAACTTTCAATACTACAACTAATAGTATTGCAACTAATTTCAACGCCTCCAGCAATCCTTAAAATAAGACCATGATATTAGCATTACAGATATTTTTTATAAAGAACCTGGTTTTCCATAAATACTACAAAAGTTTATATTTAAAGCCTAATTTATTGTGATACCTTAGTAGTTACAATGAACCTGCTAGAAATGCCTATTGTGCAAGAAGTACTGCAAATAGTTTTGTTTTGGTCGTGGCACGACGAATGTGAATGCAAAAACAAGAACACACAATAACTCTGCTATTTCGCAATCTTGGAAAATACGTGGGATTTCTCTGATATTTAAGTTTTTTATCCCCGGGCCCAGCTGGGGGGACTTGTTTCGACTGGAGGGGCCTATTTCTCAGGCACCTCGGCGGGCGCACACTCTATCTGTCTGCCTGCTTTGAACTGTTCAATTTCACTTTGCTCTAGAGATTCTTCGAGAACGTCATTTCGTCTCTGCTGAACTCTGCAGCCTACAGGCGCCCACACTACCGTGGCGCTAGTAAATAGAGCAGAACCAATTTGATTAAGTTATGTAGTGTGTATCTAGTGCTAGATTTCCAGCACAGTAATTTTTTTTAAAAAGTAATTTATTTTCCTGTAACGCACATATCACACATTATCTGGTGATTTCTTAGGCGCAGGGTTTCGGCCATTCATTACGGAATCTTTTGAGAGCAGAGACCGCTTTTTATATAACCTCGCTGACCCCCCCCCCTCCCCCTATGACACTGCGCTAGTTACCTAGTACAGACTATATGGATTTTCTGAAGTATGGCGAAACAAGATTACAATAGTTTTCTGCTGATACGTTTTTGTAAAAAATACGCCGTCGTCGCTGTTTGGTATGATCATTTTGCAATGTCGTTTGCGTCTATCCCCATTGCTGCCCTTTTTGCGAGATTGACTGCCCGAATTTGGTACTTTGACTTCTCTTTGCCCATTTCGTCTGTCGATACGCATCGCATTGCAAAAGATGTAAAATGAAATGAATTCCCATCGAATACATAATTCTACTTTATTAGTTTTATATATATTTACTATTATAACTTATTATTGTAACTCGGCCCAATATTGTTACTATGTTCTTAAGTTATAGGCTTTTTTCTATTGTGATCTCATAATGTCGGCTCCTGAGGCAAGCCCGGCTGTTGCCATTCCAGAGTATATGAAAAAACTAACCAAAAAAGTGGTGAGCAGAAGGTTTTCTGAGGGAAACTGCATTAAACATATTTTCAGTACACAAAATCTCATATATCTGAAATCAGTGTTCCGCGTATTGTTTATGGAACTGAGGATGTCACCTACAATAGCTGTCGTAATCAAAATGATGAGGCCATGAAGATTGTGAGTATCATTTTACAATAATATATTTATGACAAAGCTACATATGTATATTACATCATATTTGCTAATAATAATATATCAAAATATACCATATCGGTATCGCAAACTAATTCTGCATTCGGAATGTGTACATTAAAGATTGTCACGTGGTTAGATTTTGTGGTTTAAAACTGAGACAAATGTGATACTGCGGTGAGAGAGACATTCCTGCAAACAGTGACGATGGATGTTGAAAAGATGCATAGAGAACATTAATTGAAATTAGGTAGAGAAGTTGATGGCAGACATAGTTGAGCCTATGGGCCTGTTTCTCGAAAGCCCTGTCTTTGGCAAAAGCGGGCTTTCGAGCACCGGGACAAGCTTGCTCGAATTTCGAGTTGGGACTCGTTTCCACAACCATATACTACTCTCAGCAGTTACATTAGAAATTAGTTGGCTTCCATATCTTTTTTTTCCATATCTGGGAATAACTTTTCAACTACGGAGCACTATTCGATTTTTTTTTTACAAAATGAATCAAGCAAGCCTATAAAGTTCAATTTTTTGGGGGAAACACAATAATGCAATATGATAGAAATAGGTTAATATTTGTGAAGTATTGATTCAGATGGATCCCGAAGAGAGCAACCCACTTGCAAACACGCTTGTGCAGAAGTTCGCTATGGAATGGGTATCAACTGATTTTGCCAACAGAAAGTCAATTATGTTCTTTGGCTTTACCGGAACGCTAAGCGGTCAGCAAGGACAGCCCGGTGTCGTTTTTGACGAGCTCACCAACGCATTGGAAATTGATGTGAGTCACAGTTAAAATCATTGGATAGAAACTGTCAGCAGACTGCCTTTTTTGTTTGTTTAAAGACAAGGATTGTTGTATTAGCTAATCAGATAACATTCTCTGGTTTTTACTTTTACATTTTACATAAACAACAAAATATGAACCAGATTCACGTGGCCCATAGCATAGCTACATAAGGTGGCTCTGTCTTAGCGGAAGTTAAAACAATGAATCCCTGTCTTATAAGAATGACCGTATATTTATTTATATATCAATATTTCTAGCTATTGTTGGCAAGAACAGATGGTTCTTTTGCTATTACCTGTCCCACTACTCTGTGTATGGTTATCTGTCCGCCAAACAGTGAGGGCAACCCTGATGGGGACCACCTACGATACGCCGAGTAGGTTCATTTTATTCAGATCTGTGAGAATTGGTTGTATATTCATATTGGTAAGGGGGGGGGGCTTTCATGGTGTTCTGTTATTCACATCAAGTTTTTTTACATGCGCTTTTTTAACTTGCACGTGTCAAGTTGCTATACAATATGGCGCTTAGGAGGCTGAAAATCGCAAAAGTAAAAACGAAATATGACGGACAGAGTTCTTTCAAATGTTTCGTTCACTTTCAGTGAAGGAAACACCTGTTTCTTCGTCTCCCTTTATTTAGCAGAGGCCTACTTGAACGGTTTCTGAAAACTCACAAATTGAAATAGTATAAGCTTTCACTTCTATACATAATTCACTTCTATACATAAGCTGTATAGAAGTGAAGAACACATTTTGAGAAAAACCCAAATTTTTCACTCTTTAGTTGGCTGTCAAAAATCCCTTGTGCATTCGAAAGGAATTTTGGCAAATCAAGGATCTCTGGTCAATTGAAAACACATTTAGATGTCAGATAAAATACTCATTTTCTAGGTTTACAAATGGAGTAAAGCTGCCATTGGGTTGGTTCCATTCAGTACCATTCCCTGTACCGGGAAAAGAGACCCGGATTGAGTTGACAGAATATGTAAGTTGCAAATATGATATTTAAATTAAATTCAAATCAATAGATAACAATTAAATTAATAAAACTAATCTAGTTCTATTAATTCCAGGTTTGTGAGACTAACGTTCAACGCGCAGTTGATGTAGCGTCAGTTGCAAACGAGAAAATCATCGTTCAGCTCTCACATTAATATTGCTCTTCTTTTTTGTTTTGTAAAGCCTATATCTACTCATATTTTTGTTGAATTGCATTATTTCGAACTTTCTTCCAATGTTGATCGGGTTGTGTAATAAATACAATTCAGAATGGTTTTATTTTTACAAAATTACTTGCCTTATAAAGAGAATAAATTCAGATTGATCGGTTAGTTTTTCGGTTTTCTGATGTGTAATAAGTGCCAGATTGGATGAAAAAACAAGCAAGTCACTCAGCCGAAACTCATATCATCACAGAGCCAAAACTAATGTTTGGAACGTTCAAATGTCGAAATTGGACTTTCCGACTGCAAGTTTTAATAATTTAAATAATAGATTAACACAACTTTTGTTTTGTTAGAAGTGTAACTGGCAGAAAAGTGTCAGTTTGTTGGCTCAAAACGCCATTTCTAAAATTCAATAGCGTCAACGTGAAAGAGAGACGGAAAACCTTTTGAAAAATTCCACCTATGGAAGATTTGGTGAAATTTTCCGTGGCAGCGCAAGCTCATATTCCTATTCATAGCCGTGGTTCCCATAACATTTTTACGACTGTTTAGTAAGACCAAGGCCGACTGAATTGTGTCGTAAGTATTCCGACATCTAAGCTTCTCTCTATTACATATATATGTATTTGACTGAAAGTATTATTAAATGAATGCCTGACAAGTCTTCAAAATTTTGCATTTCGGAGTGCTATATTTATATGATATTAATTTCATGCATTTTTAATAACCTCATCATTGGCCATAGCAGAAATATATCATTTAAGCACCGGAAGACTCCAAATTATTAACAGAGTGCCATGTCAGTTGGTCAGTTCGAAGAAAGCGGAACTTAGATGCGACACAACAGTCTAAACTACTTATCCTAAACTATTAGATAGTAAGAAATATAAATATGCAATGCTCGCTTTGTCTAGTATCCCAAGCACTTCCGTCCCCATTCTTATATTTTTATGATTTTCTAAGATATTGTCTGTTTTCGAAATGACATACTGGTAACTAGTGTATTCAAACACTGCTTATGAACTACTCGTGTTTTCTAATAACCAGACAAACTTCCCTAATTAATTCTGACTATGTCGGTTATGAACAAACACATTATTTTCTCTTTATTAATGGTTGCTTTATATATTTCACCTACTAGAAACCATTTCCGAGTCGAGATATTCAAAACAATCGGGGTTATCAATAACTGATTGTGAGGTGTATTATAAAATAACCGATTAACTTTTCTCTGATGTACAGGGTTTATAATTTGAACTTGTTTTTAGCCACCAATTAGTTTTGGTACTGTACCTAACTTTGCTTAAGGACATGAGATCACAAAGCGGCTCGGTAGCTCATTGATGTTCACTCGAGCGATAAAATAAACTTTCTCTAATAGCCAGAATTAAAAACTTCTCTCAGCTCATCACTATAAAATTGATATCTTAAAATATTACTATGATTAAACTAAAGTAAACTTTCATCTGCTCCTAATGCTAATCCTATATTGACATTATCAACAATTGATTTCAACTTTGCAGGACATTTGCGAGCCGAATTGAAGTATATGGATACATCTCTAGCAATTAACTTTACTGTTCAGCCATTTTTATCTTTATTCAAACATTTGAGCATGTTGATTCACATATTTCCAGGGTTCTTGACCTTTCAATCCAAAAATGAGATAACTCAAAATAGATTTAACTTAAATGTCTTGAAAATAGATACATTAGGTGAATTAAGCCAAAGTCTACTGAAAATCGCTTCTGGTTTTTAGCCGAAATTAAAATCGAAACCGTTAATTGTTCAACAATTATCTACAGTAACCTTATGTATCTAGAAGAAAGTCAACGTACTAGTTCCATTCGAATGAGACGCAAAATTTGTTAACATTAGGAAATTTCGTCCCAACGATGTTGAGATAGATTGTTACTTTTTCAAATTCTATAGTATTTTAAATTCTGGTGCAGCTTCCCAAAAAACAGTTATTATGGTTCGCTCTTTTGTTTTCCAATTGATGCCCAAACCTTAGAATATTCGAGGCGGGAGTATTTAGTTTAATCTTCAGATCTTTTTTCTTTTCTTTCAGTTTTAGTTTTAATGCTTAGATGTAATTTAAATTTGAATCATACGAAGAGTAGGCAAACTTGCATCTGCAAGTTCCGCGTGCTAAAAAGCCAGTAGTTACGGTGTTAAAAATGGGAAAATACGCAGATTACGCGGCGGTTTTACTAGTGATTCTTACTAACTCCCATTAAGAAAAATCTAAGTGTCAAAATTAAATGTGCAGAAAAACTGCTGGGTTTAGGTTTGGGTTAATTTCCTGTTCGGCTAATTTTCATCGCCTTGCAGTGCAAGCGATAATCCTGGTGCTTAAGGTCTCTTGGAAACTGAATGTCATTGCTATTTCTTAAATGATATCAACACCCTCATACATTCGAGTTCAGTCAGCAAATCTATGTTTTTCTCAGAATTACTTTTATCTAAAGTTTATTTTCGAAACTTCCATATTAATTGCGACATACTTTCTTCGAAAAAACGAAACTAGAGGGAAGAAAATAATGGTATTGCATAGCCACTAGCTACGAATGCAATGTAAATAAACGCCCGCAAAGATTAGTAGTTTTACATAAATAAATCTGCTTTGTTCCTAAAGAAGGAGCCATGATATACCAACCTTGTATAGTTCATGCAGAAACCCAGACGGTTCGATGTTATGAGAATAAGCCGCGTTGCTATTGCTTTAAGGAAATAAATACATATTTTGTGAATGCCCTTCATACTTCCGTTAGATGAACAAAATTTGAAACTGAACTCTTATTTAATCCGAATACATTTGGTAAAGTACTAGCAAGAAGAAAGCCTCACAGTTTTGTCTAGTATCTGAAGCCATATTTGCAAAAACAATTGCGAGTAAATAGATATCCAAATGCTATACCGCTTTAATTTTTTTTGTTTTTTGAAAGACTATTTCCCATTTAAATATCTAGTATGGACATTAATTTGATCTTGTTGCCAATAATATCGAAATTTATAAAAATAACTTGTTGAAATATATATTCAAAAAAGTATATAAACGGTCTGGAGAAAATATATTGGTCCCTTTACTGCAATGTTGGAAATGACTAGTGTGTCGTCATTTCTTTTTACATATAACTAATGAGCTATTTATGCGAATATTCAGAGTATCACGATAGGTAGGTACAACATCTATCATACACTATCATTATATTTATATTACTATATTTATTTAGATTATTTTCTCTTCTTTAAATTGTTTAACCAATATTTTTATATTATATGAAAACTAACTTATAGCATATTTAGCATAAAAGTAACATATTTTATTCTTTTAACAACTCATTTTTGCACTCTTTTTTCATTATATACAACCAACTTTTGTTCCGAAAGCTACTCCGCATTTCAATTCTTTTCCCACTATAACCCTATTAGAATGACACACTTCTAGACTGAAGGCTTTGGAATTTGTTCACATTTCTTTGAGCTGAGAAAGATTGCTCAAATTTAGTACCAGTAGAAATATGAGCTCATCCTCGACAAGTTTTTTAGATTTTTGATATTTTACACCGCTGGTTTGCCGATTCTCGAGCAGACGTAACATGAAGGTGCTAAAACCTTAAAAAAGAGCTGAAAGTAGTTGAAAGTGCTCATGATGAATTATGAACGCTTTGTTGCGTTAGCGCATAGGCAATTAGGCTTTGCAGAAGTTTCGAAAATTTCGTAGATTCAACAGAAATGGATCATTTAATGCGATTTTCTGGAATTCAAAAACAGTTCAGATTATTTTAAATTTTGTATATATTTATGAGATTTTACCGTTATTATAATCTGGTCTATTGTGAATACATTTCATTATGTGAGTTCTTCTAGAGAGCATATTTTAGTAATTAAAATTGAATTAAAGTTTGCCAGTACTTGACTATTTATCTTCACTGTGCCACTTATTTCGAATGCCTGGCCAAAGAGCATTCTGTAACCAACAGACCGTGAATGGGCCATTCAGTATAGCGTCAAATACACTCATCTCGCATAAACTTTCAAATGAAAAAGTTCAAAACAGCGAATAATAAGTGAGTTAATCATATTAGAAAGTACTAATTAGAAAGTTAGTTTCTAGCTGAACTCGTGTCGTCTAAAATTCATTTCTCTTCAAACTTCATAGCAATTCTCATTTCTTTCAGAGAAGACATGAGCGCATTTTTTTTGTTGTTGCAAAAAAAAACAACGAAAAAAACAGACTTTCTATATTTCAGAGGTATTTGTTGCAAAAAAAGAGTTGCCCCAGTAATGCGAATATCTTCAATTTATCTTTGTATGACATGCAAGATAAATTTATGTAGAGCATATTTGATGAAATGATGGTCATTAAGTCAGCTAGGCTGTAGTCTTAAAGTGCTCTTTCGGCTTATTAAAACTACCTTTATTAAGAGCTTTTAGAACAAGCTCAAACAGATCCTAGAAACGTTTTTGAAATTAAATTGGCGACAAATTTGTGGCTTTTACTGCTTGTAGTATATACTGGCATAATTTATGGGGTTTATTTTTGAAACATGCTTGAAGTACAGTTATTTTGTAAACATTAACCTGTATATTTTAATAGTAAAAGCAATTTTTAATAATAAAGTTATAATTTAATAATCTACTCTGTCTCCGAATGTAGTAAACCTTTTTGTGTTTAACAGTGGTTCTTACTGTGCTTGCGTTTTTCTTAGAACAATTATGCAGCAGCCAAGAAATTAGTACATTTATGCCAGCACCCATCATTATTCATAAGCAAACCAACTAGAGTTCGCTTAACATAAAGAGGATGTCATGAAAGTTATCGGTTTTACTTATCTCAGCACGACAACTTTTCAATCCTATTAACAATAGTATGTAGCTTCACACATTTTTATGTTTTATACGTTGTCGCTATCAATAGCTAGGTTTTCAGAGTAGTATCCTGCGGAGAGTCGGAGATTTATAAAAAATAATGGAAAATCGGTGGATTTGAGAGGCTTTTCTTTTAAGGTACATTCATTTTACTCTAACAGCGACTCTCTCCAGGATACTGTGCTAGATACCTGGCTCTTGATATCGACTATAGTGTGCCGCAAGAAATGTGTTTCCCCTTTGGTGATCTGATTTTCTATAAATTGTACATTTTGAACCAAACATTTTCCACCAACCGATTTACTGTTTATTTGAGACTCTAGTTACTATTCGGCAAAATAAAACCTAGCTCGCGCAACAAAC
>JAQGAV010000641.1:0-29204 GCA_034691345.1 Phasmarhabditis papillosa
GAAATGAATGAAAGCGGTGTTGAAAATCAAAAAAATACGCAGCATACACGGCCTTATTACTTTTGAATCTGACTATAAGAGATTATAAAAAAATCTTCTTATTTTAAACATTTACGATAAAAAGATGAATAACGTACTATATCTATTTTCTAGAACCTTCTCCCTCTTATCCTCCATGCCCTGGATTCCGATATAAAGCGCCTGGAGACTGCCAATGTTTTGCCAATGGGCATTTTAAAGTAAGTTAGCCAAGGTTGAGAATTTAACGGCACACTTTTTACGGCTAGGGTTAAAAATCTGAAAACACCCGAAAATTATGGAAACGCGGTTTCTGGGGTTTTTGTTTTCTGGCAAGCATACACAAGGTGTAATTTGTAGGTAACTAAGTATATAGTCTGTTGCAAGAGCTAGGATTCCAGCGCAGTATCTTTGGAAGCAGCGGTGTTAAATTAAATAAAAGGGATCGATGTACTGAGAGCCTTGCTTCAATAGTACATTCTTTCTATCTAACACCGCCTCTCCCCAGGATACTGCACAGGAAACCAAGTTCCTGATACCCACTATATCTCCCAATAAGAAAGTCAAAACATTAAGAAATCTTATCCCCTTCCTTTGCATGAGTATTACGTTCATAGTAATGAAAAATGTAAAAATTAAAAAAAGGATTTTACATTAATTTTTTTGCAGAGAAATTGAGAGTGTTCACCTCCACTGTCTCTCGAAGTTGAATAAAATGTCATCCGAACTGGAGAAGAATATATTTATGGAACCAAGTCCCGTGAAACCAACTGAACACAGAATGAAGAGAAGTGGTTAGTTAATAAAATCATTAAAATAGAAAGTTTAATCTTAGTAGAGATAGACGGTTAGGCAGAAGGAGCCGGTCCGGCCAAACTTTGGCTTGGCTAAACCGTGCGCACAGGCTCAGTCTCTAGTGGTATCAAAACATTCTTCTATGGTCGGTGGACTAATCGCTTGCAAAGGGTTACGGTACGAACTGCATATTTATTAGATCTTATTAGAATAATTAGAGCAAATATATATGCTATATTTTTAATTTATTAGACCTTTAGCTGCAAGCGATTAGTCTGTCGACTATACTGGGTATTTCGAAAAGAAATAGTTTGCATCCAATTCAGATCAAGGGTATAATCGAGGTTCAAAACTCGAAACAGAGACCCTAATAGTAGGGTGGGCCAACGGTACGCTAACCTCTAAAGCACCAATGACCGAAAAAATGAAAACCAGTTTACCAGTACATGGTTTTACCGTTCTTTTTTCAAAAACCTTACCGAATGCCCACCTAAGGCCAACTTGCGAACCAATAGGAAGAACCATTTTTGTCTAAAATTGCCGTATTGAATCTTGGAAACCATGGCAGTAGGCAGAGCTGGTTACCGCCCTCGCCTGAGCCGGCCCGGCCTAACCCGGCCTGTAGTTTTAAAACCTCTGCCAGTAGGGATGGTCGGTTCGGCTCGCTCAAACGCACCGTTACCCAAAGTTCGCGAACAAGCTGAGTGGCCAACTCTATCTAGTGGTCTTCGTTGCTGGAATCCTAAGCTTCCATTAACCCGAGTCCGGGCCGAATAACCCCAAATTCTTCCCCTTGAAATCGAATCAAATCAAAATTTATTCGGAATCGTGAGATCACAGGGAGATTTATATTACGCTGAATTAGCTAATTCCATTTTTTTTATTGTTTCGTGCTGGAGTCATCCATTCCACCCCAATTTCTCCAAAACTTTCGGCAGCTTTTCTAAGATCATCAGCCCATTGAGCTTGCTGCCTTCCTAGGAGCCTTTTCTTCTCCATCGGGAACCATTCCATAAGTCGCTTAGTCCACCGGTTATCTGTAATCATCTCCTTGAAACTCATATCTAAATCATACATTTCAGGTTCCTCCATGCGCCGTTCCCGTCTCACACTTCATTCACGGTCTGATGATTCTCTAGCTAGAGAATGCCTACAGACTATAATATCAATAATGCCACGGGACCAAGAATCAAGACAATTACATATAATATTAACGGGATTCTCTAATAAGGATACGGTAGAAATGAGGAAGATTGCGTATCTTAATATAACTAATGTTATTACACAGATACTGTACCGGTTAGTTAGTTTTTAGTTATTGTCCAGCGCAGTGTCATTTAGAGAAGCGGTGTTATATAAAAATGAATGGAAAATCGGTGGATTGGGAGCTTTTTATTTAAAGTACATTTATTCTCATTCTATAGTCGGCGGACAAATCGCTTGCAATTAAAGGTCTAATAAATCAAAAATAGAGCATACCTTTGCTCTAAATTCGCTCTAATTAATCTAATATACTGTAAAAAATTTGCAGTTCCTACCGTAACCGTTTGCAAGCGATTAGTCCACCTACTATACACGTTTTCTCCCCCCACCTACGATCCAGTCATGGGAAAAATTCTTCACGATCAAATATTACTCACTAACTTTCCGACCGTTCACCGCCAGGAATGATCGTTCCCGCTAATATATATCCATAAAACAGAACTGCATTAAAGAAATGTTTATCTATGTATATTTGAACTTTTATTTTCTATATTCCATCAATTCTTTTTAGGGGCATCGACTCCGCTGAGCTTCCGATCTTCGCAGACGGCATTCTTAACTCTTTCTATCAGCTGAATGTTCTTTCTAAGAAAAGAGAATCTAAGGGAAAAACAAGTAGAAGTCAAATATGGAAGGCTGTACAACAGACATACTCGACACTAATAGATATTGCTGCCAAGGTAGGAAGAAATCAGGGCTGGGAATTTCACGGGACGGCCGGGCCGGGCCGGGGCCGAAAATTTGAGAAATAAAGGGAAAACTAATCTAGTTGTACTGGTGGATCAGAGCTGGAGACTTCAATCGGAGTGGCAACGGGAGTCACGGGAGCAACGGGGGTGACCGCGTAGCCGCCCATTTGAGAAAGTTTGAACTGAAAGGAAATCTGATCTCATGTGCACGGCACGCCAACAGAGAGAGTGGGATTAAAAGACTGTGCTCCTATTTAAAACTAAAAGTTCAATTTTCATTGAAACGCTTGAACCGAATCATTCCAAAAAACTCAGTCGCACAGATTGAGCTATGGCCTTTTCAATTATATATAAATAAACAGAGCTAGTAAAGAATTGTCAATTATTCGACAATTTGGTTAGGGTCTCATTTGATTAAAACTAAACATTTTATATCATTGGTAATCTTTTGAATAATTTGGGGCTTCAAATTATAATCATAATAGCTAAACTGCTTCTTTTAGTCCTATCCAACAAACCATCCCGATCGCATCGACATCATTGATGATCTAGCCTACATTTCTCATCTGTTTAGTGATGTATGCGATCAGGTAAGAAAATATAGCATTCATCATCCGGAGCCTATAGTCGGCGAACTTGCAGCCAAAGGTTTAAAAAATTTGAATTAGAGCATATATTTGCTCTAATTGCTCTAATAAGATCTAGTAAATTAGCACTTCGTAACGAAACCCTTTGCAAGCGATTAGTACAACGACTATATAGTCGGATTCAAAAGTAATAAGGCCGTGTGAATAAGCAGGAGTGTTGCAATATTTTGTCTGAGTACGGCAGAGCGAAAGCAAGTTTGCAATCTGTTGATATCGCGCGCGTAGAATCCTAGCAGGCGCAGTGTTAAAAATGACGAAATACGCAGCATACACGCACGGCCTTACTACTTTTGAATTTGACTATACTGAGACTGTCAAAACATTGTTTTTGCTCTGGAAGGTTAAACAAAAGGCTCACTATTTGGGAGATACCGATTAATATCTCACAATTCAAACCCGTATTACTTAAAGTGTCCTGACCACCTAGGATTGTGGTCTTCAAGCTATTAGGGATACTGTTAAACTCTAACTATGTTTGTATATTTAGGCCACAATCGCTTTGTTATTCATCGAAGCTGCAAGAGCACGTGCGGCACAAGAAAACTCAAACAAAGAAGATGAATTGAAGATTAGGCAAAAGTTACAGGTGGGTATAGTTTAATGCAGGGGGGTCACACCGAAGGCCCGGGCCGGCCGGGCCGACCGTGGGTATAAGCATACTGGCATAATCGATTTGTGTTGATATAAAAAGGCTAGGAATTTTTGAAAATGTTCTTCTGATATAGTGTTTTATCACCATGATGAACTCATAAAAAAATAGCAAAACAAAATGAGTCCACAATGTAGACTCTTCTGCCGGGCCCGGCCCGATGAGAGGTCTGGTTTAAGAAACTGAATACGATTCTAACTAGAAACAAAGTGTTCGCTTGCCCGGGCCGGGCCGCACATTGAGACCCGGCAAAATGGATGTTGAAAATGCGGGCCGAGTCTGGCCGAATTCTGATAATTTTTATGACGAATTTTTGATGGCGACCCGGCCCGGATCGGTCATCCCTGGTTCTAACAACTTATCTCTCAAAATCTGTTAAGCATTCATTATTTTTAGCTAATCGACAGTCATCTGGTCGAACTTCGTCGTCAGCAAAGGTTACAGAACCTAAGAAGTAAGACAACCACGAAGAGAGAAGCCGGTCTACGTAGAATATGGAGCAAACTCTTTAGGAGCCAAAAGAATTAACCGACCTTTGAATATTACTAGTCCTTTAAAGACTGACTTGTAGAGGGCTTATTCCGGTGTTACAGTGTGCGAAACGGGTCACATTTTGTACATATTAAGAGTAGTTTGAAGATTATTAGTAATGAATGAATAAATATGTTTTATGTATATTTTAGTTTATTTGAGACTAACAAGGCTGTGCAAGGGTCATTTCTGGGCGGTCTGGGCCGGGAGGTTTGCGCAGTACGCCAGACCTCTCGCGTAGCCCCGGCCGGGCCGCCGGGCAGGGCCGTGCCGATGTCCGCAGTACGTATAATGTACTAGCGTCCGTTGGAAACTATACTGCTCTGAAAATCAAACACTTTCAAAGAGTTTTTTTTTTATTTTAAAAAACTTTAAATTTTGTTCATCTTTAAGGAAATTTCCCTCAGGCAAGCGGTCTTCATCTCAAATTATTGAATCTTTCTGAAATTAAAAACATAACGTTTAGTTTTTATAACGAACTATTTAATCGAAAAGTGATTTGAGTATAAAGGAAATGTGCAACGTCAACGGTTGTAACTTGTTGGAAGAAAAAATGGCCCACATGTTCCTATTTACCAGGAGACCTCTCAACGCGCCGAGCCGGGCCGGGCCCAAAATATTCTCAAAAATCGACCTCCGGCCCGGCCCGTACAACCATTGACTCAAAGCCAAATATAAGGGTCCCCCCCCTCTTTTCACAATAACTACCCCATATTTCGTTTGTTCTCGGATGAACATTTGTTGCTTTTATTCTCTAACTTCTCTCTGTTTCCATTATATTTAACTGAACGGCAACACCTCCAGTGAGAAAACTAATTTATCATTATGCACAATGGTTGTAAATGTTGCCTAAGACTCATTATATCAAAGCCAGCATGCAATTACAAATATGTTATATTTATATATATAGTTTGTTGATCAGTGATTGTATCGACATTATATTACATACGAGAAATTCTTTAAGTCAAAACATTATATTCTGTATATAACTGAAATGTAGAGCTACTTCTCCTGATTTCTAGCACAGTTCCCTAAAGAACTGAGGTTATATAAAAAGAAATGAAAAATCAGTGATTTCGCGCTGAACACCTAGCTCATTGATATAGTGTGATTCAAGATGAATAATGGAGTATTACTTGCGTATTTTATGGAGAGTTTGCGTATATTTTCGGTTTTCGAATATTTTCAGACCCATTTTCAACGAGATTCTTTTTTTAACACTCCATTATTATTCTTGAATATGACTATACGAACTACATATAAAAAGCCGGTCTGAAGAGTGATTAGTAACATTTCTTGCTGATTAACAGTCTTCATATTTTTATGGTGGTGTTCAAGAGTAAAAGGCCAGATATTTAGCATGTTTCATGAATATATTATATTGATTCCGTAATTCCGTCATATTACATAATTTGAAGTCTTATCTGAAATAAAGTATTATCATTAACGGTATAATGGGCAATTGGGCCCGTCTTTCTCAAGTCCCGGCCTTAGGCTCAAACGGGTTCTTCGGGCTTGACTGGCCAACTCCAATTTACCTCGTATAAGAAATAGAAATACAAAAACTTTTCTTCTAGAAATAAAAAAAACTTTCATTCAACAACATTTTATAAACTTTTCTTTGATAATTTGTCTGCTTCTCTTCTAAGTTGACAGCTCTCTCGCTGCGCGTCAAAACCTAACTCATTTCAGTTCCACCGTTTGCGGGCTCTACCTCGGCCGGGTAATGGGCCCGCCAAATTGCACCTGGTTTTTTAACCAAAAGGCCTAATTTTTGGAAAGCTGCACTGAAAAGTGCGGCGAATTGAAAATTACTTCTTAGGTTATACGTCAAAATACGAAATGAGGTTTTAATCAGTTGGATACTTTTATTTACCAGTGGTAAGTTACTGGTAATCTAGTAGATCTTCCCGGCGGTATCACCAGGTAATCTAGTAGATACTAGAAATGACCTAAAACCAATCTCAACTCATTCGAACCCCTGACTTCGTGAAATCCTGTGTTTTCAAAAGTCTTTATCCTGCAGTCGACTTTTCTCACATTTGGTTCTCACCATTTTATGCGTTCTCTAACAGCTGAATGCTTATTTATATTTTGCACCGCCGCTTGTTTTTTGGTTACCGCGTCTTGCATTTACGATGTTTTCCGGAATAATCTGCCACAACCAGCCAACTGTCTCATATAAAGTACGCAATTTCGGTGATTTTAACACCGCCGAAACTCTTTTTAAGCCGCCGGCTAGTGAATAATCGTAGTGTGCGGGCTGTTTTTATATAGAAAAGAAGAATTATTGACATTCTTTGGTGGATTTTAGTCTGAGAATTGAGATTTATGGTTACAAGCACATCATAAATATAGATTATGAAAACAGAGTGATAGAGTACATATGGTAAATAGCTACGTTCGGTGTTTTAGGATAAACAACTTTGTAGAAAGTCATACGACTAATACTGCAGAAAATGAAACTAATTAAACGTTTTTACATACTCCGTGCATAATATTTCAACGATTCAATTTAGGGAACAACATCGTCTAGCTTTTGACAATTACATGACTGCAATTACGGCCAGCCGAGTTTACAGAAGCCGAGTTTTTTTTTCGGCCTGGCCCTGCCGGGGCCGGGCCAGGCCGATAAAGCCCGGACTGGCCCATCATCATCCCTGATTCTTCACTTCCGTCTCTTCCAATAAATAAACCCTTTCTCTCTCTTCTCAACAACAATCTTTTGTCAGCTGCTTTCGATGTTCTATTTATTTCATTCATTTGGCTCAAATCACCGCAAAAAACAACAAAACAAAGCCCCCCAATGGGCGAGTAGTCTTACTTTTACGGGGGTCGGTGAGGTGGTTATCCTGCCCAACCTGATACTTGTGGGCCCAAGCCGGGCCGGCCGGATAACCACTTCTGGTGCTCAGTCGAGTAAGAGGCTGGTACGGCCCGTACCAGGACCTAAGTTTTGTTACCCACAATATATGTACTTTTTACCCTGCTTTACAACTACCGAAATTGGCGGGTTAGTTTTTTTATATTATGTATCAAGAACTTGGTTTTTAGTGCAGTATCCTGGAGAGAGGCGGTTGTATATACAGTCTATAACAAACAAAAGACCTCAGAGCGCGGTGGTATACATAGGCTTCCGCAATTGCGTATTTGTCTTTTTATTCACATGATACAAAATAAAACTAGCACAATAATATTTTTCTGACAACAAACAAAAGATTGCGCATCGAACCATATAATGGAATTTTCATTTTGCCGCAGAACGAGCGATTTTTGAAACTTTAAACAACACCGTTCACTGCAGTCTTTTTTTGTTATAGAATATAATAATGAATGTACTTTCTAAGAAAAAGCTTGCAATTCATCGAAGTTCCATTCATTATTATATAACACCGCTTCCCCTTAGGATGAGGCGCTTAAAAGTCAGCTCTTGATACAGACAACAACATGTTGAAAAAGTCAAAAGTCAAAAGTTTTCTGTCGGTCGAAAGTAGGCCCACGGGTCTCGCAACGAAAGTTCAATCCTTTAATATTTAATGAATTTTCATAGAATTTCTGCATGGTTACTGCAGCTTTTGGCACAGTTTCGGCACAATAGAGCACACTCGCTGATTTTGGCACTTCGCCTAACCGATGAGTTCAACATGATGTGAGAATATACTTATTCTAACTTAGCAACTATCTTATATCCCCTTTACATGCAAATATATCTTTCATTTCGTGGCTATCCCTTGTTCCGTGCAAATTTTTATATGATTTTGCAATATAATCATCTATTACACAAAATGAGCTCTGCTGCCAATCAAACGCGCCAATTCGAATTCAAATTCATACTGTTCTAGAAAACTAAAGAAACATATACGGTTACTGTAGAAATATTTAATCCGTTCTAGTGATTTATATTATTTTCACTTATTATTCGCTAGTTTCATTAGATGGTGAATGTTATTAGTACGAGTGAGTTTATTAACCTGATAACACTATTGAATGTTGTAGAGGAAGTGGTTAAAAATCTGCCTACGAAAAAGACTTATAAAATATTTATATAATAGACCGTTCTCTCTCGGGCTTTCCTGAAAATAAAAGCAATTAAAAAAAAAAATTTCCTGTAATCACGTATCTCACAAAAACTGGAGAGTTCTTCGGTTTCGGCCATTCATTCCCGAATCTTCTGAGAAGAGACGGCTTCTTTCTAAGTTTCAGTATTTGGGTGCACAAAACATGGGATAAATAAGTTGCTGTTTCCCAAGCCTTCTGCAGTTACGGGGCCTTCTGCAGTTATCTTACTCGAACCCACAGCCTCAGATCCTCACGGATTCAGAGACCGCAGCTCTAACCATTAGGCGAAATATTGCCATAAAACAGAACTGCCTAAAACATGACTCTTTTGAACTTAGAATATAGTCAGCGCCGAGAGTAATAATGGAGTGTCGCCTGCGTATTTATAGGATTTTTAACACCGCACCAGCAGACAAATTGCACGCGCGTACTTACAAAGTACAATATTGAACGGAGAGTAGCCGCCAGATGCTGGCGCGGTGCTCGCAAAAGGGGTGCAGAAGAGCGTTGAATTCTTTACACTCCATCATTACTCTTGGCGCCCGCTATATCTGCAATCGCCTTCAGAATGTCCCGTTTTTGACGGTTCTATAGGAAACTCTATACGCCAAACCGAATTTCCTTTTCTAGTACCGACCATTTCCTCAAACTCTACTTTTATTTAAAACCTTCTTCCCAAGGGTTCAGTAGTGACTATATAAATCTACCGTACTCCAGTTGTATCTATAACTTTCGTGCCAGGACCCGGCGGCCCTCAAATTCCTCTGGAACTGTCAGTTTGAGTTCTTCATTTAGCTGCTGGTTGTCAGTTGTTCTTTCTTTCTTTCACACCGCTGCCCATTGCAGTGTCGATTATTACATATTGCGTACACTCGACATCACCACAATCACGATTTATTACGTACTTATTATATGTTGCATTTATTAACACGGCCAGTGATCAATTTGGGTCATATACGTGGCTACGCGGTGGTTTTTATGTGTTAGTCTTTACATGGAATGGCTCGGCGAGCCCTAAGATAACCGGACAGATGAAACTCAATTGGATAAGCCCACAGCACGAAACTTGGCATATTGTTATTTAACGTTTTGCATTTGAAAAAGCTCGCCAGAAACAGGAAGCTGTAAGAATATCATTCACTTAAAGTACCTAGACACGGGTTTTTCATGTTAATTTCAGAAAATAGAGCTAATTTTTCCCTAGGTACCAATGTCCTTTAACTCCATAAACGAACAACATTAGGATTCTAAACGGAGCACAGTCCTTTATTTCGCTAAACGCTCTTTGCAAGCCGTGATATTCAATAGGTTTATAAATAGATCGGCTGTATAGTCAGCGCCAAGAGTAACAATGTTGTGTCACTTGCGTATTTTTCGGATTTTTAACACCGCGCCTGCGGGAAAATTGCAAACTACAATATTGAACGTATAGTAGCCGCCAGATGCAGGCGCAGTGCTCGCAAAAGGGGCTCTGACGAGAGTTGAATTCTTAACACTCCACAATTACTCTTGGCGCTGACTATATATTCATTCTTACGTTGTTCATTTAAAACCTAGACAGCACACTCTGTTAGTAGTTATCCCGTTCACACTTTATTTATCTTAAAATTCTTCCGCAATTACATATAGAGAACGTATAATATCGGTTTCGGAGCAGACTATAACTTCTGTTTTTACTCCTCCTGTCGGCTTCGGATTCCCCATAAATCTACTTTTTCCACCATCGCATCGGCTGACTTTTTCCATTTCTTTACACTGCTCTAATGTGACCAAAACACAACTAAACAAACATAGATTTATGGCTTTAAATACGATTATTTGGCAACTTTTAAATCGATTTGAAGATATGTTCAGTATTATGATTGTCTTTTGTATGTTTTAGTTTATACCATAATAAGTATAGTCTGTATCAGGAGTAAGTTTCTAGCAGGGTCTTGATTTAAAATATTAAAAGCATTTAATTTCCTGTATCACTCGTATCACAGTAATAGTAAATATCTTCGTGTCAGGTTTCGGCCATTCATTCCGGAATCTTCATAGCAAGGACGGCTTCTTTCTAACATTCAGTCAGTCTTTGGGTGCAAAACATATAGGATAAGTAAGCTGCTGGTTTCCCAGCTACGGGGAGTCGAACCAGCAGCCTCAAATTCAGAGACCGCTGCTATAACCACTAGGCTAAACTCTTAATCTTGATATAGACTATATAATAAGTAAATTTTCATTACATTTTTGGTAAATAGATTACATTATTTACTTTTAAAAACTATACTTTTTTCAACTCTATTGACCTAAAATCGTGAGAATCGCCTAAATTGAACCAAACCACACCAATTTCGTGCTCTAACCTATTATAAAGAAGCTATTTCTATGCAAATTTCGCACACCAAGAGCGATTTTGAACTGAAATTGACATTTTTAAGCTTAATTTATAAATTTTAATTGTTAATTTAATAATGTTAGCTTGTTTATGTATTCATACTATATTTATATCATTTCAATTGAGTTTGTTGTAACAGTTATCAGGATTCAGTGGCCGTAGCATAGAAACGCCAGGGTGGGTGCCCGAGCAGTTTTAGGCTGCCCGGGCAACAATTCTCAACTGCTCGGGCAGCAAAAAACTGCCCGGGTGTTTATATTCTACAGCCACTGGGTGCACGATTCCTTGAAATATTTTATAGTCAAGCTATACTCCTTTTGCTACCATTTTATAGTCCCTAATCTTTTCTACAGATATGAGTCTTTGTAAAGCACACGTACAGTCATTTCTGATAAAGAAATCGTTTAAATTTAACGGGGGGCACAGTACCTCAACCCAGAGGTGGTTATCCGGCAGGGGTTTCAAAATGTTAGGTCTGGCCGGGGCGGGTTAGGCCGGGTTAAGCCTGGCCGGTATCCAGCTTTTTTATGCCCTGAGGTGGTTATCGTGCCGGCCCGACCCGGCCCGGCCTTGATTTCAAAATTGCAGGCCGGGCCGGTAACCAGCTCTGCTTTAACCCCACCTCAGCCGCTAACCGTGGAGAAAAAGTCTTTAAACTACCTAGATCGAACCTTCTACGACAAAATCCTTTGTTTATTCCTAAAAAGTTGATCACTGGTTTTCTGATTTCCTTTCAAACATATTTGAAGTGAAAAAGTGAAAAAGACTTGAAGCTGAGCAGTGCAACTCACGTTTACCGCCAGACAACACTTTGTGCACAAACAAGAACAAAAAAAAACAGTTAGCTAGAGCACGAAAAAAGTCAAAACCGGATTGCATACAAAAAGTGATCCTGTTGTATGGATTAGGGCCATGTGGAGCAAGATCCGGGAAAATGATAACTAGCACTCTCTATAAAAAAAGTAATTTATTTCCTGTAATCGCACATATCACACAATAACTGTAGATTTCTTCGGCGCAGTGTTTCGGCCGTTCATTCCGGAATCTTCTGAGCAGAGACGGTTCCTTCCTAACATTCAGTCTTTGGGGGCATGAAACATGGAAAAACCACTTTAGTAGTTAATAGTCGAAGTCTTTATGTTCGACGATGTCTTCCTGTGACAGCACCACCATAGTAAGGAACTGACAAAACATTTTGTTAAAGGACTGAGTCGCATCCTACAGACCTTTAACAACGTAGCCATCCTCAGCCGTGGTTGTTGCTGTCACACAAAAGTGGCGGATTCAGTGGTCGAAGAAAAGAAACGCCCGGGTGGGTGCCCGGGCAGTTTTTAGCTGCCCGAGCAGTTGAGAATTGTTGCCCGGGCAGGCTAAAAACTGTCCGGGCACCCACCCGGGCGTTTCTATACTACGGTCCTAGAGACCGCTACTAAAAAAATGGGAAAGGTCAAAATAACAATAGGGCTTACATCAATAACAAAACTTTATTCATTCGGATCCATAATTCTTTCGCGCCTTTTCTTTTATTGGGAGTGTTTTTACAGTAACCAACATGCTTTCAGTACCCTGTGTCTTCGTTATGAATGTGAATCCATTCCATGAGTGTCAAGTAGACGATAAATTGGCTAAACTACACTCGGAGATGAAGAATCTGAGATTAGAATGCGACAGATTAATCAATAAGCATCTGCTGGTGGAGGATTCACTTAATAAGGTCAAATAATACTTCTGCATCCACAGCTAGTTTCCGGCGCAGTATACAAGGATGGGTAAAGGCCGGCCCCTTTCTCAAATTTTAGGCCCCGGGCCGGCGGGCCTGTGAAAGTCCCAGCCCTGAAAGTCCAACGGAGCGGCGGTGTTAAGTAAATCAATGCAAATCGGTTGATTAGAGGCATGTTCTTTAAAAGTAGATTGATTTTATTCTAACACCGGTTTTCTCCATGATACAGCGCTGGAAACTCTAGAACTACAAACTACATACTTTTTTATTAGCTATTTAGCCACAGTAGTTATAGCAATGAGTTTACAGTTATTTGAAAAAAACGGATATCCCTGCAGAAGCCATTTCAACGAAACATGGGATAAATAAGCTGATGGTTTCCCAAGCCTTCTGCAGCTGCAATCTGCAATTATTTCCACCTAACTGATGTGTCATGCGCATTCCGTTCCTTTGGCTAACAGTTATATTTACCTAAGTTGGCTCTATTTTTATCTCCTTGCAAACTGTTTCTCCTACTTGAATTGTTTTGTGCTCGCTTCGTCGTTGTTTGTGCCGGTTGCTGATGTTTCCGCGCTCTATTCTAGCTGATCTGCGCTATTTTTAACACCGCTCAGCGAATAAACTCTTAAGAGATGTGGGGTTGCGGTGGCGCGTGAAAATGTTAACAACTTATGTAGTTCGTGTTAGATAAATAAAAAGGAGGGGCCCACACCTCGCGATTAGCAAAAACGACCGACAAAAACTGGGCGCAGATCTAGTATATCTCCCCCTTCGAACTTCTGCTCTCCTGTGTAACTCTCAGAAATATGGCCAACTCTGGATATTTCTACCGTAACCCGAGTCCCAACTATTATGGCTACAGTAACCCACCACCTACTGACAACTACTACAGTATACCGTGCCCCGATTACAACTGCTACAGTATGTCTCACCCTAGTAACGTCTACAGTAACCCGCGCCCCAATTATAACTACTCCGGATTGATGGACTACGGTTCTTGGTCGGCTCATTTGGTACCGGATCCGTATTCCTACTGCTCCGGTTACTCTTCTGAATCATCGACTCCACCTAGCCCGTACGGGGAATTTAAGCCACTAATGGTTCCCGTACCCGGCTTTGACTATTCTTCATCTTCGGATTCCGGCATATTCATATCGAATTCATCCGAATCGAAGACCCGGAAAACAGCGCGAATTGATCCATATTATAAGCTGAAATTGAAGGTGAGCAATAGACGTTACGTACGTTCACAGTCTGTATCAAGAGTTATGGATCAAGAGTTAGGTTTCCATCGCCGTACCTTTGGGAGCTGCGGTGTTATATAAAGCATAGCACCGCTGCGCTGGAAATGTATCTCTTCATACAGAATGTATCAGAACTGTTTTGTTGTCATATTTTTGAGCACTTCTCAGCGTTTCTTGTTAATTTGGTTAGAATGCCCATATCTAATTATTGTAAGCTAAATTCTGCACTAAGTTATTTTACAAGTGACTTGAGCCGCCTTCATCCCGTTTCTTCCTAATTCGATTCTCTGAGAACCTAGTCTCTGCTTGCCCTTTTGACAACCCTGATTATCTCCCAGGGCTTCGCACCGGCTTCGGTCTGATGGGTTTTAAAAGTGGGTCGCGGCGCGGACCTTTAAGTTCAACCCGGCCCACAAAGTAAAGTGGGAATAGGTAATTTTCATAAAATAGACATACATACCCAGACCATCCAACCCGGGCCCATGGTGGGCCCGCCAACTTTTCCCAGAGCCAGGGCCCGGCCCGGCCCGGGCCACTGGTTGGTCTGCATATGCATATAGTTCTAATGTTTTATAACCTTAACTACCTAATGAGTGAGTGTTTTTATAGTGATGCAGGCTATTCCATAAAATTGTTTATCAGTTAATCATTTTGTCGAATCTTCAAGACAAACTTAACTCCTCACACCCCATACTATACATCTTGTGGCTTCTTCTTCGTAGACCTCCTGTCTCATTAATTATCCCATTGGCCCGCAGGTCAGACATCCATCTCACTAGAGCGCGCATTCCACAGCATTTATCACGCGGTTTTTGATTTCTCCAAACAGACCTGCTCTATGGACTACGAAACATTTGGAACGGGATTAGCAATTTAGGAGCAGGTTCTTAATAATCGGTAATCTAGATTTTGGAATTGGCCAGAGCTATAGTCTGTTTTAATAGCTAGGGTTCCAGAGCAGTCTCCTGTAGAGAGGGATGTTCGATTCAATAGTGGCAAAAGTGGGGACCGGGCCGACTTCTTATCTTCCGGCCCGGCCCCCATTTTAATACATTCAAGAAATATTAACAAATATACATATTTTATTAATATAAATGTTGAGAATAAAGACCAAAAGTGTCTTTATTCAAAAAGTGGGCCGGACCCAGCTGAACCAAGGAAAAATTTGTTTTCCCGTTTCTGTCCCGGCCCGGCACTAACGGGCCCTTGGCGGAATCTGCTCAAAATAACCCTCCGCATACTTTGGATGTTGTAACATTTAGTCTATGTGTGTTTAACCGTGTTCACTTGAAACTGCCGCTAGTTAACAGCTTGTAGCAATCTTCCCGTCTTTAAGTAAACACATAGTTCAACACTAAGCTGGAGCCAAGATCTTGTGGTTGAGATATAGTACAAGAATTTTGAGAAAGACAAAAACAATAGTTGAAACATATCATGATCTGAAACAGCTAACCTTGATCGATTTGATGAAAATGTGAACATTCTTGCATTCTGCTGGTTCCGCAAGCGTAAAATGCCAGTATAGTCAACGCCAAGAGTAATTATGGAGTGTAAAGAATTCAACGCTCGTCTGAGCCCCTTTCGCGAGCACCGCGGCAGCATCTGGCGGCTACTCTCCGTTCAATATTGTACTTTGCAAGTACGGGCAAGTAATTTGTCTGCAGGTTAAAAATCCTAAAAGTACGCAAGTGACGCTCAATTATTACTCTCGGTGATGACTATAGCTGGCAGGGTTATATATGAGAAATACTAAGCTGTTCATACATTACGTTTAATTATATTCCGCATTTTCAGAACTTGAAGACTCACAATCCGGACACGTCAAGTGCCTACAACACGGGAGAAAGCTGCAGAAGCAACTCAATTAGCCCAGAGGCAATTCAAAGGTAAAAAACAGCAAAGTAATATGGCGCAATATCATATTATATTTGGGGTGTGTCTAGGTAATGGGTGGAAATTGGCCGCAGGCTCGGGCCTACCCATTGTCAAAATTTCTCGTCCCGGAACGGCACGAACGATGGTCTCAGAATGGGAACCCAGCTTATAACTTGTACCAGACTAAGCCCCAGTTAGCTAAAGCATGCCCGGTTAGGCAAATGTAGAGTTGGTTATCCGGCCCGGCCTGAAATTTTGGAGGTCAGGCCGGTCCGGGCC
The DNA here is from genome assembly GCA_034691345.1 of Phasmarhabditis papillosa. Taxonomy (NCBI): domain Eukaryota; kingdom Metazoa; phylum Nematoda; class Chromadorea; order Rhabditida; family Rhabditidae; genus Pellioditis; species Pellioditis papillosa. Next base: position 16,147 of record JAQGAV010000641.1, read on the forward strand.
GGCCGGATAACCAGCTCTGGGCAAACGTACCCTAGTTGAGAACCCTATAGGTCGCCCAGAATAGGGTTACAGGTAGAAGTAATCTCACTCTCTAAATCCCACATCTCGAGTACAAAGGATTTTGACTCCGCAACCGTTTGCGTCTTTATTCGGTTTTATCTGCCTGGCCCATTTTAAAATTTGTTGATCTCGGATCGGACCTTTTTGAGCAGCCTCTTTTGCGCTGTCCAGAAAGATCAATCACCACCTGCATATTTCAGCGTAAATGACTGTGCCGAATGTGGTGGAGTAGTCCGCTCTCCACGCCGTCTCCACAGGTCACAGCAAGTCTCCGAAATAGAAGAGACGCAAACAATTAGAGATGAAATATACTCAAACCAAGGTAAGAACAGCATTAGGAAGTTAAGGGGCTGGATCCAGCCGGTCAGGGCCGCTGATCTGAAAAGTAGATCCGACGAAAGCGGGAATACTAAACTATATTGTTATTCTCGGATTTATACGCTATCTGTGAATCCAGTAGGGAAGGCAAAACCAGAGGTGGTTACCGGCCCGGCCCCGCTTGAAATTTTGAAACCCAGGCCGGCCCGGCCGGATAACCACCTCTGGGCAAAACCGTTCGGAAGCTTCTCAGCACGGTGACGGAAAGGTAGGAAGCACTCCGAAATCTACACGGATACGGCCACTAGTTTTCTTATGTCTAACCATAAGCTTGTGGAAGTTGGGGTAGCCCTGTCAGGAGCAGAGCTTTTTCAGTCGTCCATCCCTGGTTCAGAGCTCAATTCACACGACCATAGAAGTTAACCTTGTTCGTAAATTATGACCGTTTTCGCTAGGACGCGGAAAACAGAACTCATCGATACAACAGTGTTGCATCGTATTTTCAAAGCTTACTTTTGGGCAGAGGTGTGAATTTCACGGCCCGGGCCGTCAAAGTTACTGCTACTGGTCGAGCCGGGCCGGGCCCGTTCCGACCCTGTTTTCGGACAAAATATAGAATTAATACCAGCAGGATAAATTTAGAGAAATAACTCACTTGGTTTAGTTCCGTCAACATTCTCGACGTTAGACAGAATATCGATTAGAACTCCAGGTTATGCGGAACCACAGCAGCCACAGCAGAAACAAATGGTTTGTAGTAGAGATCGTAGCCCATTTTGGCCCAAATATTGAGCACCGGCGCGCACTGTTTGAGCGCGCACCCCACATCTCTTGTTAGTAGCATGTTAAAGTATACCAAGACATTTGTGTTTTTCTTTAATATTAATGCTTGCTCAGGCTCTGAAGCTAACCTTATGACCATACTTTATTTCCAAATTAATCAATAAGAACACTGCAGACCCAGACTTCGTTGAGAGCAGAGCTGTTAAACCGGCCCGACCCGGCCTACTTTTTTGCACCTGGGCCGAGCCGGGCCGGGGTAGGCCGGTTTAACAGCTCTGGTTGAGAGGCTGTTCAGACAACTTGAAAACGAATTATGTTATATCTTTTCTGATGCCATTTCGCTAGTAACTCTCTATTTTGCCACTGAGTCATCAATAGTTTTGCACATCTACAGAACTCAAAACATCTTTTCAGACTCCCGCCCCGTCACAAGCCCCTAGCCCCTCTGGGCTAAGGAGATTCGCCCCTTTGAAGCTACTTGCTTCAAAGGACACTAATGAATTTGCCAAGCGTTTTCGCATTCCGCAGTTCTCCATTGTTCTTAAGGATGCTGCTGGTAAACTAAGGAAGAAGGAGATTAAACAACCCGTGATCAGTCCAGTGCTACCGTCACCAAAGTAGGTTTATCGGAGATAAACGAAGACTAGAATGAGGAAAGGAAACAGCAGGGGTAGGAAGGGGCCGGCCCGGGCTGCGCCAAACTTCTAATTACCATGTTCAGTCACGGGCCGTTTCCAACCCCTGGGGTGAAGTACTTTGCAAAAGAGTTTTGCCAGAGCCTAGACAGCTGAAAATAATGCGGTTTCCATTTTCACCATGCTACTTAGACGAACTCAAATTGCCAAACTAGTCATGATAATTAGAAGTGTGTGTGTGAGTAACAAAACTGTTATTTGATCTAGTATATGGCGCTAGAACCGGAATTTCACAATAAACGATACATCAGAGGTGAGAATGGAATGGAAGAGCCGGTGATCAAAATATCTCGGCCCCGCTGGTCTGTTTTGAGTCGATTTTTGAAACATTACCACACCTGAATGATAGTTCACATTCCGATTGAATGAAAATGATGATATATGATGTATCGAACATTGCCAACCCACGATGCTTGTAAAATATTGCATATACCCATGATTTACAGACCGCTGTCACGTACATCCAACAAACTTTTCATGTTTGACACTCCCATAAATGAACTAAGTGATCTGACCGACGACTGGGATCAGCCGGGACCATCCAGTCCGCTTCAACAACCAGAAAAGACACTACCCGAGGAAGAACCAGTTACATTCAAATGGAAGGTGAGTCCTTCAACCGTCCCTACATTATTAATTAATCCCAAAATAGCTATAAAAATAAACAATACTCTATTCCGTAGCAAACAAAGCTTTCCGGATCTAGATTCACAGGCCCGTATCCGTATGACGAAAAAACGAAGCCCTCGCTGGTTCTAAACCAGAAATATCGCCCTTCATATAATTACTATTAATAGAAAAAAAATACGGATACAAAGTGTTTCCATTTATATTGTTATAGGTAAAACGGCGAAGTGATGGTACTCGTTACGTAGTGAAGAGACCGCTTCGAAGCCAAGTTCTTAAGAAACGGGAAGCCCAGTTAATAAGAGAACGAACTGGAATGAGTACCGATGACGATGCAATGTCCGAACTTAAGGTAAAAACCTAGTTAAATAAGATACTCATAGATATATATTAGTATATAAATGCACTTCAAATGTGCAGAACAATATACAAATGGTATTAGCCTTCGGAAACAGACAACTCTGACTTCCGTCTTTTAGCTCGGCCATTTTCATCGACGTGAAGACAGGAAAAAACATCTTGAAAGAGAAAGACAACGAAAGGAAAAACAGCAGTTGAAACTTCTTGTGGCGAAGACGAACAATGTAGACGACGTAAGTAAGAATGCCACTTGGCAAGACTAACGCCAGAATTTTCAGACTATTGTTCAAATGAGTAAAAGAAAAATGGAGAAAAGAAAAGATCAAATGCTTCTGGATGGATTCGTCACAACACAAGAGGTACGATCCTAAACATTTAAAAAACAATAAATACCAAAGTTTCATTATGAACTGGTGTTAGTATATACAGATATTAGCATAGCTAAAAGAACAAGTGCAAACAAAGATAAATACAAAATATTTAGGTGCTAAGTCAAAGAAATACATCACATCCCGGGAAGCATGGAATTCTATCTGTGACGACGGTTTAAGTAACGATCGTATTGTATAAACATAAGATTAACTAATAAATAATCGATTGCATCTAAACCAGAATGACCAGAAAATAAAAATAAGCGGTTAAACCTGGAGAGAACTACAACAGATAAAACAATTAACATGCAAATGATACGCAGGAGCATGAACAAAAATCAGTTATAATTCGATCACCGAGAAGAAGAATACAAGCTAGTTCCCTATCAAAATCATTATAAGGATTTGTAAATGAGGTAAAGTAGAGAGAACATCATAAAAACTGCAACAATCAGCAAAAGGAGACGATTTTGTATTACCCTAAACTATTCTTACAAACTTTATGAGAATCATTATACCTTCGAATCATTGTATTCAGCAACTTGTTGCTAGTTGACAGATCGGCATCCGCCTCACGCATACGTTCGCGGGCTCGAGTGATGGTTTCTCGTTGAGAGGAAAGGTTACCGAGAACTTCGGATCCAATCTATATTCAATGTTATTTCATATTTCTACAAAATCAACCTGTTCCGTTTCAATGGCAATTCTATAGGCATCTTGCAATTTCCGTGACGACCGCTCCAACCTTTCTGTATTTGCAATTAGTTGGTCTTCCTAGAAATTACGGGTTACTGTAGAAAATGTTTGAAACCCACTTGTTCGTCTAGTTGAACGGCTTCGTCGAAAGCAAGCAGTTCGTCGCGATCGGCGCCTAAATTTGATAATCTGATCTAACATGTGTCACTGGCAAGGTGGCGGATGGTTGACCATATAAGTTTTTAAAAAACACGGCCATGGCCGGTCATTGAAATCCGCCATCCTGGTCACTGCTTACCTTCACGAATCCTGCGTATAGCTTTCTCTAGCTCAGAATCTAACTGCCTCTTGTCGGAACGATAGCTGCGCACACGCAATTCATATTTAGACCTATCGGCACTAAACTGTTAATGATTACAATCCGGATTTCTTTGTTTGCAGCGAACCTTCCAAAGGCGAGGTCACGAACAGCTAATTCCATCTGTTCCAGTAGATCATTCACGTCATTCAGCGTATGCTGAATATTCTTAACAACAAATTTTCGTTTGCACAATATAAAAAAGCAACACCTGAATCGCTTTCGTTCTGTCAGCTGCAGGGGTTGATTGCAGTCGACCTATTTGTGAGGTTACCTTAATCATGGAATAATGTACATCATGTCATACAAATTACCTCTGCAGTTTGAACAGAGTACTGCTGCTCAAAGTCTGATAGCGTGTTTGTGGTCATCACACTCATCGAGATGCTATCCATTCCTAAAAAATAGATTAAAACCTTTATAGTTGGAAAACTGGAAAAGGATAGTTGGAGCAAAAGGACAATTAGAGCGAATAACAGAGTCAGTTAAGTGTACTAGCACGATAATTCACAATTATCATCCACCAGTGGTTTGAACCAAAACATTGGCGCTATACAACTAATTGAACAAGCCATAAAATGATTCACGTTGGAATTTTCATGTGTGAACTTACAATAAGGATATTTCAATATATATAGTTCACACATTTCATTACCAATTAATTATCAAGATAGTACTGCAGTTAATTGTCCCGTTATTTACAAATAATAGAAAAACTGTTAGCTACAGCAAATGCATGGACACCAAATGAAAGACAAACCTTTATAAACAAAAACAGTAACAAACATAATTCTAAACATAAAATATCCTAATTACAACTAAAACAAAATCATGTAATTATCCTCTGTAGTGGGCATAAGCTCGGTTAGCTTCGCATGTTTTATGTAACTCCTGTTTGGCTTGAATGGTCAGCCCTTCATTCTGGAACGCTGCTAGTAATTCATTTGCGAGAATGTCTCTGAAATATGAATATACGAAAAATTTTCATAAGCAAACGTTACTTAAAATGAGTTTCTCCGTGAGCAGCTCTTTGCCGACAGACATCTCGGAGCATTTTCATGGCTCGAAATTCTGCCTCTTCCTCCTCAATAGGAAATGGAACTTGATATGTAGTTCCACCTAAACAACATCTAAAAAAACGGAGTGCAATATATGCTACCTCTAGTTACTCCTTGTAATTTCATAAGAGGGTGGCAATTTTTCATGGCTTGTTCCGCAACAACATAGGGATCGAGCTCAATCTTAGCCTGAAACAAAGCGCACATCACTCAGAAAACAAACAAGAATGCAAACCTTTTCCTCATCATCTTTAGCACGAAGCCATGATTTATATTGTCTCCTCTTTATAATCTCCAAAGCAGAATACACGTGTTTGCGTGCAGTTTCTTTTTGTCCATCTTTCATGGCAACGCGTACAAATTTATCAATCTAAAATAAACAATATAAATTAGAGATAAGTACTACAAACCACATGATTTCTGTAAAATACGGGAGATTCATCGCTTTTCATTGCCTTTATGTACAGGAAGTTCCTATCATCATTCGGATCCAACGGCTCCGAGAGCTAAATAGATCTGTGATGAACGAGTCATTCGCCACTTACTTTTTTTCTATCGGTTACGGGCTCACGAAAGACCCTTGGATCATACATATCCATTCTAGCCACTGTGGAAGAAATACCTCTCACTCCAACTAGACTTTTATGCAGCAGTTTTTCGCCGACCATCTTAGGAAAGAAAGATCATTCACCTTATAGATTTTGAGAGATAATTTGAAGGCAGCAGAAACCAACACAAAATAACAGAAAAAGTAGATTTATAAAAATATATTTGCACTCCATACAAATTTTTATAATGACAACTGTTTTGCACATCACCTGGATACCCGACGGATATCCATTATCAAAAATACTTAAACTTGGGAACAACTGAGAAAAGAAAACTTAGCACGGGGAGAGAATAACAAAAACTAAGGTAAAATACAATAAGTTAAATTACAAAAACCCATATTAAACTTTAAACATGATATACAATCTGGATCACTATGCGTTAAACAACAGCAGGCGCAGTAGGTTTCCACTTGTATTTAGCAGAAGCCGAATCTACGACAGGCGTAGTTTCAGCAGTTGGCGGATGATAGAAATAACATGCAGAGTTTGTACAAGCCGAACCGAAACGGCATTCCTGGAAATAGAGTTTCGTAGAGAACGTTTGAAGAATGTGTACCTTCGGATGCTTGAAATGACATCCAGCACGTTTGCATTGACCCATGAAGCGGCATGGAATTACAGAAGATAGCTGATTTGCAGGATTGATTGCCAACGGAATACTGAAAATCAAGCCTATAAATTAAAGGGACAGAACATACTCAGCATCCAGCTTCTTGTGAACGACTGGGATAATAGGAACAGCAATTACAGGAGCTGCTCGGGGGAATTGTCCCATAACTTTGCCTCCGTGAGTGTACGTACAGCTCGGATTAGTGCAACCAGTTTGGAATCTAAAACGAAATGTTCTCGGTTGTCGGTTAACTTGCATAAGTTACCTGCAAGGCGGATGAATGTAGATGCAACGCTTCCCAAAAGTGCAGTTCGGGAACGATCTAAAAATATTTGTTACAATAGCAATACTCAGTTCAATATATTGCGTGTATTTTTAAGTGAGTAAAATGTTCGATAGTGAATAATTAAATTTGTTCTCATCAGGGTTGGTAATTGGTAACATTTCGAAGAAGAAAAAATGAATTTTTGGTAAAATTGGTAAATCCAATCTTAAAAAAATTGTCAATCAAGTTACCAATTTTACTGAATCCCAACCCTAGTTCTAATTCGAGACATCTGATACATCAAGAAATGTGACGACTCATAACTCACGTGCAAGTCTTGGTGGGATGAATGTACTGACAATTGTCGCCTTCGCGACAGTTGGGCCAGAAATGGCAACGTTCAGTAATCTTCGCAGTTTCATTTCCGGAAACATTTTGTATAGGCTGCTAAATAAGAAAGGTCACCACTTAGTTAACAGTAGTTTATTACCATTACGTTTGATGGTTTCTGTACAATGGGGGTGGGTACGTACAACGGAACTTCGTTCTAAAAGAAAATAAGGAAGTAAAAAAATAATATATTCGCGCAGACCTGCTGAACGACTGAGGGATTATATCCGGTATAATTTACACCACGACTGAGCTGATGTGTAGGAGGCAGTACATCATCATCCAGCGATGAGGGAATCTTAGCCCTTGTTGAAGCAATTACTGCGTCGATCTCGGCCTCTGGAAATGCATTGTTAGGAGACACTAGTATTTCCCTCGTACCTTCATCATCGTCGTCAAAATGTTCTTCGTCGCTGGTAATACCCTCATTGATGTTGATATGCCCATTCCACTTAGCCATTGTTGGAGAATTTGACTAAAATCGAAGATAACAAAAAACGTGACGCACACAAGCTAACCGTGGAATCCGAACCAGTGGGAGCCAAAATGAGTTTCTTTTCATTCTTACGGATAACTGAAGCAGCCACAATTGAAATTTAAACGCGATTAACTGTAACCTTCATCCGCCGCCTTTCGCTTTAATGTAGTTCTTTGGAGTGTCCTAATGTGATCCTTGCCTCCTTTCAAAGTAACGGTTATTTGGGGCCCAGAATTATTATCGTCACCACTATTGCAAACAATCGCATCGGAGTCATCTTCCCTGAACATGGAACAAGATCTAAATGTAGATGACAAAAATAACTAACTCATCAGAATCCATAATAATGTCACGGCCCTTTGCCTTAACAGGAACAGATGTCTTGGGAGCGGGTCTGGTTAGACGACTTTTCATAGGCGACTAAATTTGACGTAAATACTGTCAATTCCAATTAAAAAATCTACCTTCACTTTGTTGGTAGTTGCAGGTTTATGTGACGGCGCAGGTCCCAAAGCAGCACCGTATCCAGCACTAGCACTGGCCTCATTCATTGCTCGCATGAACATGTTTGAAGTACCTTTGAACGACTTTGTTCTAAAACAAAACTATGTTACCATTTTAAACCTATTGCTCACTCAGTTGGTGGTTTCCTTTTTACGATAACTCTTGAAGATACTTTTGGAATAGGCTCCTCTGGTGATGGAGAACGCGGCTTCACTACTGAGGGTATAATAAGGGTCTAAAATAAATGCATCAGCAAACAAGGAACCTGCGATTGACGAACCTTTTTCTCTGTGATCTTCTCATCATCGGACCAGGTTTTTGATCTGGAGCGTCTATCCTTTCGATTTACAACGGCCTTGCGATTTTCCTCACGATGACTACAGATGAGATTATTAGAACCTAAGTATTTCCTGGAATTCCTACCGTACGTGTTCTTCTCTTTTGACACGTTCGTGTTCCCTTCGTCGTTCGCGAGCTTCGCGTTCTTCCTTTTCACGATGCTTCTCCTTTTCCCGTTCGCGTTCTCTTTCCTTTTCTGCGAGCCGACGAGTCTCTTCTTTTTCCAATCGCTCTTTATCCTAAGAAATATAAATTAAAAATGTGCGAAAATGACAACGAAAAAAGATGTTGAACCATGAACAGCGCATTTCATAAACAATCATATTATATCTGACGTATGGTTACACCGAGAATTTTAACAGCATAAAAGTATTTTGAAGTGCAACTTCCACAATTGCTTCGTGAATATTTCAAAACTTCCGAAAGAACGTAAAGTAAATATAAGAGGTGAACGAAATCAACAACAGTATGGTTTCTCAGGTGAAAGAAAGACCTACATCTCGTTCTTTCGCTTTCTTCGCCTTCTCACGCTCCCTTTCACGTTCACGCTCCCGTTCTCTTTCTTCTTCTAAACATATTGGATGTTTGGGTAAAGAAAAATGTGATCGATCATACCTTTTTTTCTGTCAGAATCTGACTTTTTACGTTCACGCGAGGAAGATGGTTGCGGCTCCTGCAGAAAATATTTACATGGTTGAAATTTGAATGATACAAATTGCAGTGGAAAGCTAAGTTTCACTTATAACTTACTTTAACATTGGAACTGTCGGTAACATCCGCCTTGGCACTATTCAAGCGTTCAAATAAGTCGAAAAGCCTAAATTAAACGTACACTGGCCGCACCGAGTTAAATATACCAATCGCAAAAATTTGAAGTTTGTTTCCCAAGAAATAAATTGAGATCATTTTTCATATGCTGTTTATCCTTCTTATTTGCAATCATGACCATGATATAATCAGGTAGCTCATCATCGACAACCACACCAAGTTCGTCTAACTTGGCTTTCATGGCAGCCTGAAGGATGTCTTAGACAACAATTTTATAAACCAACTAACCCGCAGCTTCTTAGTCACTTCGGAATTCTGTCCCATAACCATTGTTGTTTCTTTGAAAGAAAAGGATAATTTCTAACCAAAAAAAGAAATATCCAGCACAAGTTAAAATCGTTTCGATCGAAATTCGAATTACTGCACAGTGCGGGGTGCTAATTAATTCAAACGCCGGGTTTTTAAATAAATTGAAAAGTTTTGCAAAATTTGGTAAAAAATTAGGATTATCAAAGTTATCACAATGCCTTTTCTGTTGGTAACCGGTCATCCCAGTTCTGGAAAAACAACTGTGGTGAACCGGCTTATTGAACACCTCAGTAATGAGGGCAGAGATGTCGTTATCGTCAGGGATGAGGATAACGCAACTTTCAACAAAAGGTGGTATTCGGATTCAATAAAGGTTTGTAATTATTGGCATAACCAGCTAATAAGCTCTTTTAGGAGAAAGACCATCGCTCCTACATCCGGTCCCTGATTCAGAAAAACCTTAATAAGAATTCTATTGTCATTTGCGACTCTCTAAATTACATAAAAGGTTTGGATTGATGTCTATTTTTTCCAAAGAATACTGTTTCAGGTTTTCGATACGAGCTTTTCCTTACTGGAAAGCTAGCAAAGACAACGTTTGCTGTACTTTATTGCGATGCATCGGAAGAAACGTGCCAATGGTTAAATTCACAACGAGATATCGAAGAACAGTACGTGCGTGGAAAATTGTTTAAATCAGACATGTTTCAGATACGATGGCCAAATTATTTCGCAATTGATTCAGCGATATGAAAAGCCAGAAGCAAGAAACCGCTGGGACTCGCCATTATACGAACTGAAGATTGGAAAATCAGAGAGGTAGGTATACCGTAGGACATCTTATTGCTATGTATTTTTAAGAGAACTGAATGAAAATGACAAAGAAGACATGTTTGTCGATCTGGAACATCCTTCTCCCCAAAATGTCCTAATTCCGTTTGAAGACATTAAATCTTGGCTGCTAGAGGTATTTCAATGTAGCTACTGTTAGATAACTGAATATTCTGCAGGGTGTCGCATTAACGGAAAACAAAAGTACCGCTGTAGCTCCTCTAGCGCCCACAAATTATTTGCATGAGTTGGATAGAACAACACAGGAGGTATGTACCTGTTGTTACCAGTGTTTTTTCAACAAATTTAGGTTGTTTCTTCTATTATTCAAGGACAGAGAGAAATGGTCATGGGCGGTTCTATTACAGTACCGTTAGCCGAAAAAGGAAGCAATCAGGTTCATTTTGTTTATAAATCTGCAATTACAAATTCAATTCCAGGTGCATTTCACTAAAATACGATCGCTGCCGGAGTTGACCAGGCTGAGGCGACAATTCATATCATTCTCAAAGCTGCACAACATAGAGAGCAGCGAAAAAATTGCTGGTCTGTTTATCAATTTCTTAAATACAACAAACTTTCAATGATGTAAATATTTATTAAATAAATTTCTATTTCAAATCATTAGCTCTATCCGTGGCGGCTTTCACTGCTTCGATTATTGAAGACCGAAAGCCTAAATAAATAAATGTTGTAGTTATATCATAAATGAGCAAACCTCCAAGTTCAAGTTGACGGAGACCGGCAATGGTGGTTCCTCCTGCTGAACAGACCTGATCTTTCAAAACTCCTGGATGTTCCCCAGATTCAATTACTAGTTTGGCTGATCCCTGTAATAAATGATGGTATTGAAAATGAAAGTAGTCTACCATAACCATCTGCGCGGCCAGCTTCATCGCTTCCGCTCGTGGGCATCCAGCGAACACTCCACCGTCCGCCAATGACTCGATGAACATAAACGTCTGAAAATAACAAATATTACACAGGGCGTAATTCAATTATACCCATGCTGGTCCACAGGCTGAAACAGCAGCTCCTGCGTTAAAGATACGCTCACTCACTTCCACACATGATCCGACGCACTCCGCAAGACCTTTAGCGACGTTTACCTAAACAAATGAGAGATTCTGCTTACTGAATATATGACCTACATAATTCACGTCAACGTTATCAGCGCTCAGTAAAGTGCAGCCAGCTCCTATACCACATGGAGTATTTGGCATCAAACGGATAACATCACGGGAATATCCTAGTGTCGCCAGCTGAAAATCAACCAATGTCTCAATCAATCTTGTTTAGCATACCTCTTCCTTTAACGAATTACTGGTAACTCCAGCCATGATGGAAATCACCAACGGTGTGGCTGCCAAACTATCTTGGGCCAAACTCCGGTATACATAGTGCCGAATTTGCGGCTTCACAGCAAATACGACTAGTCCTTAAACAACTGAATCACTGAGAAACAAGCTTATAAAGTACCGTTTGGAAAAGTGCTCACCATCGACGAAACCGAAGTGTAGGTGTTGGCGAAACCCTTCTTCTAAACGAATTATGAAGTCTACAGTGTGACATGATTTCAGAAAACACAAATAAACCAAGTTGTTTCCATACTTATTGTTAGCAATCTTTTTTATCTGTATTCTGCTTTCTATTTCTATTCGCTTACCTTCCACTTATCAGCACTACCCGCTGTAGCCACACATATAGCTACATCATTCACAGAGGCAAATCCTGAAATGAATGTGAAATAACGAAAACCATTACGAATTACCTGAACTTATTACTCCGTTAACAATGCACGTCGTCATATTTCCACCGCCAATGAACAAAAGCTTCGCATTTGGAACGGAGGCGGTCTCGCATAGACTAAGGAAGCTCATCTGTAGAAATATGTGGTTAAATTTGATATTCTGAGAAAATAATGGAAATTCCAAAAAGAAAACAATAGTATAATAATCATAGCAACATTTAAAGGGTCTGTTTCCTGGGTTTTTACAAAATCTCACATACGAAAGAGCTCATTCTTCTAAGCATGGAGTACTAAGCATTAGAGGTGGGCAGATGGGCTGGGTAAATTTAGCGCTTAACTGAGCTGGGCGCTTGATTTGTTTGAAGCTAGGTTTATTAGCCTTATATTAACAAGAGCTGGGCTGGGCTTAGAGTATTGCGAGTATTTTTAAGATACATGCCATGCTTATACCACCCTTTCTTATTCGTACATAAGTTTCGAAAAAGCGAAGAAGAATTCCGTATTCCGCAAAAAATCTTGAAACTTTTGTGGAATGGGGAACTCCGCACATCCCTGGTACTTTGGCTGTGCGCAGTTTTGTGAACGTGAGGGCTGTGTTGGGTTCCAGTCCAAAATGCCATCCCTACTAATTAGTAGGGAGCATCTTTATATTGGAAACTGTTTGTTTCGGAGATATGCTGGTTTGAAGGCGCGGGCTCTTATTAATTTTAGGCGGGTTACTGGCTTTCGGGGCGAATAAGACTTTAAAAAATAGAAACAATTTTCCAGGGACCGTGCCTTTAAACAGATTTTGGTCAGCGACAGAGCTGTTAACCCGGCCCGGCCGACTTTTTGGACCTCGGCCGGGCCGGGCCGGGCCGGTTTGTCGAATTTAACA
>JAQGAV010000642.1:0-29203 GCA_034691345.1 Phasmarhabditis papillosa
CACGCGCGTACTTGCAAAGTACAATATTGAACGGAGAGTAGCCGCCAGATGCTGGCGCGGTGCTCGCAAAAGGGGCTGAGACAAGCGTTGATTTCATTATACTGCATCATTACTCTTGGCGCTGACTATAGGTTTCCAGAGCAGTATCCTAGGGCGGAGAGGTCGTATATAAAAATGAATGTAATTTTGAAAAAAGACTCCCAATCCACGGATTCTCCGTTCATTTTTGTATATAGTCAGTTTCAAAACCTATACTACATAACACCGGCCTTGCTCCATTTAGTCTGGGTTTTGATTCTTTGATTCCTATAACAGCGCTGCTCTGCTTGTTACTGCGCTGTAAACCTTATTCTTGATACAGACTATACCTATGAAATGCTAGAAAACAATCGTTATTCTAATAGAATGTCGATTCTGAAGTTGTACTAAATTAATTCGAGTAATCTGGAAAGGGCTGCATCTCTTCAAAAGTTGGTGGAAAACAAACAAATAAATAGTTAATTATAATCGGCGGACCAATCACTTGCAGTTAAAGGTCTAATAAATTAGAATTAGAGCATAGATTTGCTCTAATTGCTCCAATACACTCTAATAAAGTTCGTACCGTAACCGTTTGCAAGCGATTAGTCCGCCGAGTATAATTGAGTTGAGCAACTGACTTCAACAAGTTTCTTAATTATTAGATAGGAATTTCAATTATTTCAATAGTATTTGTTTATTAAGAACAATATATTAAATACTAATCTCTCTTTTTTTAACAACAAAGATTTTATGTAAAATAACAACATTTAGAAACTAAAACTATAAAAAATTAACTTAAACAAGTAGAAAACCAGACAACAAATATGACTTTTCATCCAGCTAATTGAAAGTAAAATTTTAAAGGAAAGAAAACTAAAACTAAAAAAACATTGTATGAACTGTATCGAAACTAAAAAATATTTCAGAATTCGTATGAAGCAATATTTTGAGAGAAAAAACTATTAAACTATAATATAGTTTTATTCAGAGCTGTTAAACCGGCCGGCCCGGCTCGGCCTGTGTTCCAAATCTTAAGCCGGGCCGCGCAGTCAGCCGGAAAAAACCAGGCTCCTGAAGAAAAAGCCTTGAAAACCGGCCTGCGCCGGGCCAGCCCGGCCCGGCCGAGGTCCAAAAAAGTAGGCCGGGCCGGTTTAACAGCTCTCGTGTTATTCAAGAATAAAAATATAGTGTCTTCTGTGTATTTACTTTTAAGAGAAATGTGTTACAGAATCGGTCTTTTATTTTTTAACACTGCCTCTCTACTTTTTAATTAAAATATATATAGTTGAACTTTAAAAAAAGGCTATTTTTAAAAATATATGTCCAAAAAGACGTAGTTGTTGGGTGACAATGCTTGCCCTGTCAGTTTGCTCACACAATGTGTTTGCTGTTACGTTTCAATTGCAACCACCCGACGGGGGCAGCGAAAGATATTTACAAAATTAAGAATAATATTATTAATATTAATTAATAAAATAGTTGAATAATAGAGTAGTAGTTTAATAAAAGGTGTTGCTTTGTAAAGTAGTAAGTAACAAGCTACAGAAGGCTTGTGAAACCAGTAGCTTACTTATCCCACGTTTCGTGCACTCACTGAATGTTAGAAAGGAGCCGTCTCTTCTCAGAAGATTCCGGAATGAATGGCTGAAACCCTGCGCCGAAGAAATCTACAGTTAACGTTAAAAGTAACAAGAATTATCGACTCAACGAACTCTTTATTCTGGGCTATTCAGAAGGTATAGTTGTGGTTTACGAAGCTTGCATACTGGAGTTCAAAAACAAGCTTCTTCAACTCTGCAAAGATCCGAAACTCAGGTGAAAATATGATCTTGGCAGGCTTCTTAAAAGAAACGATGTTTTATAGTCTGTATAAAGAGTTGAGGTATTCTGAACAGAGGCAGTGTTATAGAAAAATGAATGGAACGGTGGATTGGGAGTCTTTTCTTCAAAAGTAGATTCATTTTTATCTAACTCCGGATATCTCCAGGACACTACGTGGGAACCATAGCTCTTGACAGAGACTATAAAAAGACTACATAATCTTAAGGATGATATTTCAATTGTCACCTACTGTTAGAAGTATATCATCCTATTTGAAGTCATTGGCTCCGTTTTGTGTGCTGACCTGGTCAAGCAGCTCTTTTGCGCATTAAGGAGTTCAAATAACCACAAACTAGAAGAGAACACACGCAGCTCGAGAAACTATAAACCATGAAATGGTGGAGAAGTTTGTTGTGGAACAGTATACACTCTGGTATAGTCGGCGGACCAATCGCTTGCAGCTAAAGGTCTAAAAAATTTGAATTAGAGCACAGAATTGCTCTAATTGCTCTGATAAGAATAAACTTGCAGTTCGTACAGTAACCCCTTGAAAGCGATTAGTCCACCGGCTATAGTGTTATAATTCACAGTTGGTGTAGAAATTGATCATTCCGGTAAAATCTTGTCCCTGAAACCAATATGCGCTGGTTCAACATGTTTTCAGTAAGACAATATGTTGAAAACACCTCATCCGCGATTAATTAAGGACTGTTCCTTCAGTTTCTCTGCAGGCGTACTTAGTAAATCATAGCTAAAGAAAAAGTTCATCTTCAAAGGTTATTTTTAAAGTAAAATAGTTCGGGACTATGATTGGAGCGCCTTAACCTATGAACAGTCATCTGGTAACAATAAGTTGTGTGCTCCATTGTACCTGCACACAGTGTGCTCAATTACTCTTGTTTGACTGTATATTGAGTAGGTGAATGGGTACAATCAGAGTACAGTAATAGTTAAACTAAAGGAAAGAAGGTTAATCGGAAATATAGTTTGTAACAAGAGTTAGGCTGAGAGTGCAGTATCTGGAGACAGACGGTGTTAGATTAAAATGATTACACTGTGAGGAAAAGGCTTCAATTTCTTCTATTACTGAAGGAGACACCTCGGTTCGCCCCGCGCCCCAATTCAACACCAAATTTTATCCGAAATCCTAATATTCTAGCACAAAACATACACTCTGGGTGCCCAAGCCTATTTTTATAGAGATAAATCATCCATAGATCGTTAGATATATATAGATATTCTATGGAAAATAGGCTTTGGCACCGAGAGTACAGCTGTTGAATTGGGGACGGGGGGAACCGAGGTGCCTCCTTCAGTACTACCCATCTATTTTCCAGTCATTTCTATATAACTCGGCTGCTCCACAGGATACTGGGATGCAAACCTATCATTTGATACAAACTATAATGTATAGAATGAGAAGAAAAGACTATAGAAAGAATCTGATGAATTTGCTGTTAAAAACAGAAGGATTGGTAGTGTTTCATAGCAAGCTTTACTGCTTATTTTTAAAATTTAACATGGTCCCTGAATTTCCGCCCTCAGGCTGGGAGGTCTTTTGGGGTTCCAGAATTAGCTCTTTTAATTAATCATCATTAGAATTGTTAGACAATGGAAATGTCCTATTACTTCAAAAAGTGTACAAGTTATTGTTAGATCATGTTTCTCTACTGCTAACAAGCTTTGATCCTCGCACAGAATACAGCTGACCTTTAGGAGCTTGGGAAACATTCAGCTACTCTTATAGAACATTGAAAAGGATTGTCAAGAAACCGAACGCGTTTATGCGTTTCATTTTTATAACACCCCAGCTACTGCATACATACCGTGATCTGTTTTTTTTTGGAATAAAGAGTTACTGTAGCTCTTATATGCTCGCCAGTTCAGAGTTCAGCTACAAACCAGCCGTGTGGTTGCGGCCGTCCACAACAAGAGCTCACAAAGAATACAACTACAAAATACAATGAACAGAATTCAAACACACTCTAAAAATAGGAAAACAATATGTCGAAAAGAAAACAGTAGAAATAACTGTTTATACATTTTTAGTTAACTTTATTATGTATGCAAACAGAATTAATAGAAAGCACTTATGATCAAGTTCTGGAAACTTGTATGTAAAGCTATTACAGAAGTACAAACTTTGAACATGCTTCTATAGTATTTTAAGAAAGCTTAGTTCATATTACACAACAATTTCCCAAGCAGGATATACTGCCCAGAGCTGGTTATCCGTTCCGGGCCGACCGGATAACCAGCTCTGATACTGCGTTTGTCGCGAAAAACCGATAAAAATGATGATTGCAACTCCGACAAACAGTTGACTGACTACACGAGATTTACATTTTCAATCAGGTATTGCATTTTTGTAAATATGGTAATCGAGAGAAATTTTGATAAAAGACGATTTCAATGAAGCAAGGGACTTCTAAGTTGTGTAAACTTGCTGAGCTCTGCAAAAGTCCAGAATGAACGAACATCGCATCTATAAACACTGGAACATCAGGAAATCGGATATTTGTCGAGCCAGCGAGTGTTTTACGCCAACAAACAGACTGTTTGTCCAAATCAGGTCAGAGCGAGCGACACATTAGAGCCCAAGTGACAAATGGCTCTATACGAACAGCAAACCTTAATCCGTTGTTGTTCGACAAAGTTGGGTCCTCATGAAAATAGAATATGAAATATATGAAAGTAAATAATATAAGAAGCGGTTCTTAGAAGTTGTTAGAATGACGTACGTCATTGCTCCGATCGCACAACTTGGTAAATCGGTGTTCTCATCTGAATGGATGGGCATTTATTGGAGAACAATCTAAACAGCTCAATATTTCCTTCGATCACATTATAACTCATCCAAGTTACGGTTGTCGAAAGTTATATTTCAGTACGTCTCACGAGCCACATACATAAACCTTTTTCAGCATATAAGAACCCTCGGAAACATGATATGAAACTACATTAGCAACCCCTAATAGCCGAACAGGTTCTTACAACTATCAATCACACCCACCAAGTGAACACCATTGACAATGCCATACAACGACAGAAACCCCCGAGTGAAAAGACTAATATCGATAAAACTCTTCAATTACCTTTCTGTTAAAAAATAAATACATGAAAAGTAAAAAATAAATCTGAATATTACAAAGTAAGGCTAATACAGGTAAAGTATGATCACCACAATAACTTAGGATTAATTAGAATAAACTGAATACGGCGTAAGTAGTGAGCTATGTTTAAATAAATACAATTATGATGGGATAAAACACAAAGTCACTAACCGCGTAATATTATGAATGGAATATAAGACACCTACCATCTTAGTAAGGTAATTCAAACTTTCAAACAGCTCAGAATCAAGAGTTATGGTAAAACATTTGGCATGGAAAATGGGGACGACATTTATAAACTTAGCTTAAGCACTGCGGATTTTTCCTGGCTGATAATTTTTGTCAATCACAGATTCCTGTAGAAAAATGTGTAAAGACTTCTCATTCTGCGCAAGTGGATGACCAGCAACCCTGAAATGATGTATTACTTTCTTTAAAATGGACGTTAACTAACTTGTTAATGAAAATTTCGAGCGATTTGCATCGACGGTTGATGAACTCTTCTTCAAATAGGCCATCATCCGAACGGAATGGAAGTTGGCGCTTGAAAGATTTTCCAGGAAGAGAAGGAACTACAATCTATAAAGAAACAATTGAAACAAATAGGTGAACTATTCCTAGCCTTGCTTTCACGTTCCAGCTCGCCACGAAGCCATTCGAAGTCGCTGTACCGGCGACGAACAGAAGATTCCTTTTGTTTGAATACAGGTAGATTGGACTGAAAATAAATAGCTAATAAATCCCACAACCAGTAAAACTCACTCTGAGTCTAATTTCATAATCTGTGAAACGCAGCTTTCCGACACCATGGGTGATTGGATTCAGCACCTCAATTTCCAGAAAATTAGCCGGAGGAGCATAGGCTTCATCCAAAGTTTGGCGCTTAGCTTGAAGACGCTGTGTAGCAATTGGAGCACTCATTCTGAAAATACCATGAAATAATAATCGAACGAACATTTAAAAAAAACGAAGAGAAATGACATTTTGAAAATACAGAAGCATACAGAAAAACAATTATTCTACCATGATTTTTAGGACGATTAGTTTACATATGACAAATTAGTTAATTTTTCCATAAAAATACAAATATGCAACTCAAAAACAATAAAATAACGAAGGTGACTGATGTTTATTCGACAGCGACTGGTCGCTCGAACCTGAATGTGACGTCATGGCCCGAGCTACCGTAATTAGATCTGCATTCGCCAACCGCGAATATCGAAGTTCAAAACCAATTTCAAAGTTTCTTCTGAAAATAACTTCATTTGAATTGAAAGTTGATGTTTTATAATGAAAATATTAAAGCGAAGATGTATGTATTAGTTATAGGTAATGCTAAAGCGGAGAAGTCTTGGAATGAAGCAGGAGGCTAACAAGCCTCCACCACTAACTACACAGTTCAGTAGCCCTTTGGTGAAAAGAACTATCGATGCTGATGGAATGAGCAAAAATAAGAGGAAAAAGAAGGAAGCTGAGGTTGTTAATTGTGATCCCCCATTGGTTTACTAGACAATTTTAGTTAACAATGTTGCTAGACAGGGATCATAAGGAATACATGGATCCACTTCGTTTGAAGCTAGTGGACAAGATAGTAAAATGCATCAATGCATCTGTAAGTATTCATGAAAAATGATTATCATAATGTAATTATTTAGGCCGAGTCCCATGATGCCGTCCTTCAAAGGCTGTTGTCAAAGCCGTTCGTCTTGCCGATTGAAGGATATACATGTAAAAACAACAAACTGTCTTATCATATTGGATGTTTGTTTAGACTCTGGAGTATGTCTTGGTTTGGGTAGAACTCGTATGCGGGTTTCTCTATTCGATCCATATGCTGAAAATGCCGTTGTTGTTTATGCTCCTCCTCCGATGTCAGCTCATCAACTACTTCATGTTAAGGAGGAGGAAAAGCGGGTTAACTCGAATTTATCTTGGTCACTTATGATTTATTTTAGGTTCACGTGGTTGTTGATCCTGTTGTGGGGAAAGTTCTCCGACCTCACCAGCGAGAAGGAGTGAAATTCATGTACGATTGTGTTACAGGCGGCAACATCGAGAAGTATATATTATTTATATCTTACCAGTTCAAATTGTAATCTAGTTACCATGGTTGTATCATGGCCGATGAAATGGGTCTTGGAAAGACGCTGCAGTGTATCACATTATTGTGGACACTACTTCGGCAAAGTCCTGAAGGAAAGCCGACACTTTCCAAAGTTATTATTGTCTGTCCAAGCAGTTTAGTAAAGGTAAGATCCTCATAATTTCTCAATAATTCATTTTTCTCAGAATTGGGATAAGGAAATCAAAAAATGGTTAGGAGGTCGAGTGAATGCTCTTCCCATGGATTCTGGAAAGCGTGAAGACATTATCAACAAATTAAGTAAGCGTTTGTGCGCTAATTTTCAGACGAGTTTCTTTTTTCAGAAGCATACATGGCCGATGCTCGCATACGAGCTGCAATACCAATTCTCATCATTTCTTACGAAACCTTTCGTATATATGCTAATATTCTACATTCAAGTTCGATAGGAATGGTTATTTGCGACGAGATTTGTTTACCCTTATCATTTCTCGTTTTTCAATTCAGAAAACTTTAGGGGCATAGATTGAAGAATAGTGACAATCTGACGTACCAGGCCTTAAGCGGATTGAAATGTGTACGACGTGTTCTCATCTCTGGTACACCAATTCAAAATGATCTTCTGGAATACTACAGGTATAACATTATGCAGATGTTTAGCTCGAAGATTACTCGTTTAGTTTGGTGAACTTTGTAAATCCAGGACTGCTTGGAACTGCGGCAGAATTTAAGAAGCGTTTCGAAAATGCTATCCTACGGTATGTTTCGATTTAAATCTTGGTCATATGTACCATTCAAGTGGTCGAGATGGAGCTGCTACTGATGATGCACAGAAGACTGGAGAAGAAAAAACCAAGGAGATGGTTGGAATTGTAGAAAAATGCATCATTCGAAGAACCAGCAGCCTCTTAACGAACTATTTACCTGTGAGTTACCAGCCGATGGATGACCTTTGGGATGGTTGAAGAACCAAATCAGGAAATTCGTTTTATGTTTGTACTTTTAGGTAAAATATGAGCACATCGTCTGTTGTCGAAATACGGACCTGCAAAACGATATCTACGAGAAGCTCATCGAAATTGAGAAGAAATTACGTTCCAAAGAAAGGACAAATGTAAGCTTCCAGTGTATAGTGTTCTCAAGTTGGATATTCTTTAGGAAAGTGGGGCAACCGCATCCGCTCTTTCCTTTATCACACATTTGAAGAAACTCTGTAATCACCCATCACTTGTTTATGATGAAGTTCAGAAACCCGATAACCGCTTCCGTAGTAAGTTCCTTGTGTGATGATCTTGTAATTGAGATATTTGTAGATGTACTGAGCCTCTTCCCACCAAGTTTCAGTCCAAAATCCTTCGATCCCTCTCTTGCCGGGAAAATGAGAGTAAGTTTATACTACCTTTATTTAATATTACGTTGGACTTTAGGTATTAGATTATATTCTCGCTGTTACGAAAAAAACATCGGACGACAAATTTGTTTTGGTTTCCAATTACACTCAAACCATCGATCAGTTTGTCGAGGTATGTTTAGAAATTGGATATTCATAAACTACACTAAATGTGAATATTGAACTGTTTGGTTTAAGATTTCAAAGTTTAGCATATTGTTTCTATAATTCTTGGGAGCATATATGTTAACGTTCCTTTTCTAGTTATGTCGACTCAGAGGATATGGCTACGTACGATTGGATGGTTCCATGTCAATTAAGCAAAGAGCAAAAACAGTTGAACGATTCAACGACCCAGAGGTACTTATTTAAATGTGAAATAATTAATTTATCTTTTTAGGGTACAGAATTTTGTTTCTTGTTGTCGTCTAAAGCAGGAGGTTGCGGGCTGAATCTTATCGGTGCTAATCGGTTTGTCATGTTGCTTTTTCATTATCGTCGGTTTTTTAAGTTTGGTTATGTTTGATCCTGACTGGAATCCTGCCAACGATGATCAGGCGATGGCTCGAGTTTGGCGAGATGGTCAAAAGAAAAACTGTTTCATCTATAGACTACTTGCGGTTTGTTTTGCTTGATCGGTCTACTATTTCTGAGCATATTTTCACCGTTTTCATATGGTTGATGTTTCAGACTGGTTCCATTGAAGAGAAAATGTTTCAGCGACAGACGCACAAGAAAGCTTTGTCTTCGTGCGTAGTTGATGCTGGTGAAGATGTGGCTAGACACTTCAGTTCAGAGCAACTGAAGGAACTTTTCAAACTGGAATCCAATGTCTCTTCAGACACTCACGAAAAGTTTGTTACATCATCGCAGAGAAAATGAACCTTTCAATTTCAGATTGAAATGTCGTCGATGTGTTGGCGGATTGGAGAGTGTTGATCCTCCAATGAATTCTGATTGCTCGTCGGATCTTTCACATTGGCATCATTCACAACGAGATGCGAAAAAGGTACCTCTCTTATTTTAATTTCATATTTCGGTACTGCTACAACTAGCTTTCCCAATAGAATTAGGAAGAATGTGAATTATGTATTGCAGGTGGCTGATCCCGTTCTTCGCTCTGTATTCGATTGCGGTTCAATATCATTTATGTTCCATCAAAAATCTCACGAAGCGGTTAAGAAGAAGAAGGAAAAGAAACCGGAAGAAGATGAAGACAAGGACTATGTTCCAGAAGAAGAGGCAGATTACGAATAGGTATTTAAATCGTAGTGTTATTCTGTTCCTTAGGTATTTTCAATCTATTAGTTTTATTTCATTGTATAAAATACTTGAGTTTGACTCATTTTTGCGGGTTGTTTTATCATTTTCTCTAGTCAGAAATAAATTTTTTATATATAATAGTTGTTCAAATTAGATCCTAAATGTATGTATCTGAAGCTAATGAGGACGAAGTAGGTATCTACGGATCTCTTTGTGTGGTTTAGAAATTTTCACAGCTTTAATTCAGTTATGCAAGCAATTTCCTAGTTCACTCCAACAAGCATGTGTGCATGTTACTATGCGTACTCCATTATTTGCCAATATGAAGTGCCTTTTCGTAAATTTTCCGAATGAATTAGTTTTCACTGAAGAATCCCCAACCTCGATATTCTTTTTCCATAAGACAAAACTACTTCCCTTTCATATCGTCGGCAATTCTTCTAGTTGCAATCAAAAGCAATATCAAGTATCTACATTTATTTTTAATAAATTACAAAATTAACAAATTGCTCACGGTAATAATTGATGATCATCTCACTGATCCTGCTTTTCGGACATCTCTTCTCTGGCATGAATTTTTCTTCTCATATCGTTGAGCGTTTCATTAGCATTTTGGAACATGCTTTGCAACTATAAGGAATTCACTATATTTGAAAATACGTCGTTGTGACTAACCGATGATGTCTGATCCACATAATTGTTCACCACTTGTAACTGGCTGTTGACGTCAGTCGCACTCTTCTCTTTTGTGAATATTTTGTCCAGGCGATCCATTTGCTTCTGCGTTTCAAAGATGAGTGTCTAAATAACGTGAATAAATTTGCAAATCACTAAAAACCTACCAAATTCGATTCGACGTTGTCGCAAACAGACAAGAAGTTGTTCATTGCTCTGGCATATTCTTCGCTCCTTTCCTTGTTGCGCTCTTCACCATCACGTCGTTCCTTCAGTGCCTGAGCTGCACAACCATTCATAGCCTGCAAACATCATTGTTAACAAGTAGAAAAAGAGAAATAAGCTCACCATTATCGCACGTCTGAGATCTTTCAAAACAAGATCTTTCACAACCACCACAGGATCGTTGTACTGCTGGAAGAACTCAGCAGTAGGGTCAATATTTGGCGACTTCTCGATAGGCTAAAAAATCGTTATGACGCAGAATACTTAAATTTTAAAAAAAATTTCATATTAGAATGATACCGTTTTACAAACTGTAATTGATATGACACAATTTACAGTATCACGATCAGTGTTCGTCCTACTGACGAGCCCATAACACTGATCGGAACTATCTCGTGTAGGATCAGGGGCGAAACGAAACATATCCAACAAACAACTTAGGTTTTCACGCACTAAAGTTTTCTCTCGCATATATATTACCTGCTGCGATGCCGGATTCATTGGAGTCTGTGGTTGGACGGACATCGGTCCGCCTTGTTGCACGGACATCGGTCCACCTTGTTGCACGGACATAGGTCCACCTTGCTGGACCGACATGGGCCCGACCTGCTGAACCGACATTGGACCGGCTTGTTGCACAGATAGTGGTCCCGCTTGCTGAACAGAAAGCGGTCCAATCGATGCCGGAGGTGCAGCTGATGGAGGTCCTAAAACTAGTTATTCGCAATCATGAAGCATGCTTCAAATGAGAATGAAGCAATTTTTGCAATTAGAATTATTCCGGAACTTCTGGAAATTACAAAACAGTAAATTACCTCCAGTGGATTGTGGGCCGCCTACGGAATGTTGCTGCTGATGAGCTGACATCGGATTTCCGTGAACGGATAGTGGACCTTCAATAAATGGAATATATATTCTTATAAGAACATTTCGCCGTGCAAAATTTTTAGCCGTTAAAGGACTGTAGGAGAAGGCGCTCTAACGGTGAAGCGCCAATTTCAAATTATATCTGAAGAAAAGTTCTTTTTTTGTTTCATCCCAGTTTTTGGCGAGTTTTATTGCAGATTGATGATTTATTTCCGTACGGCAAATTGTAAAATTGTTACTCGGAAGAAGACCAGACATATCCGGGAATTGGAAGTTCTCGGATTGTAACGCTTTTGAAATTGAAAAAGCTAGCGAACCTCCAACAGAGTGCGGTCCTTGTTGTTGAGCTGATAGAGGACCTCCAGCATTTGGATGACTACCGGGTGGTTGCGATATCTAGAATGATTAAGTTATTTTGATTAATTGACTTCTGAAATTTATGAAACCGATAGGCCAGATCGACATAGTAGTGTCACTCTGTCGCAGGTCTGCCTGCGTAATCCCGCTGGCCAGCCCAGTCGACGGATCGAATTTTGTAAACATTTAAAAAATACGAGCCTATCCGGACTTATACGCAGCCCTTCGTTATAGTTCAACGTCTTACCATTTTCTAAAATTCACCATTCCTAAGAAAATGCGCGAATTTTCATACAAAAAGAGTACAAAAGTGGTTAGATGTGCAGGTTGTTGCTCATCAGGTTACCGTGTAAGAGTCACAGGCCTTTCACTAGTGATATCCTCAATAACTTATAAATATTTTTCCTACCGATGGTTGCTGACTATGCATTATCATTGGACTACGTGGTTGAATCTGTTGCTGCTGTTGTACGGCCGCTATCTGAGGACCAGGTTGACCCATCATTTGATGTTGCTAAATTTGGAAAATGTTCATACTTTATGTGGGAAGTTATTGCTGATATTTAAACAAATGAATTTGTACTTGGTAATCAAAACACCCATGTATACATACAGCTGTGCAATTAAATTAATTCTCCAAACTCGGGTTGAGGCTCGCATAAATTGCATATTATATTGATTGTCGTGCATATAAATTCGGTTCGTGATGAGTAGTTACAAATGGTTTTCCCGGGTTTTACCTTTTGTGATTGGTACGGCTGGTACTAGTACAATTTTAGGCCCTTTAAGAAGTTTTAGACTCTATTAGAATACAAAATCAAGAAGCTCGGAATACGACGAAGACGAACGAAAAATAACTATTATATTCGAGTTCCCCGTAGCATGTTACCTCAGAGTACATCTTTCTTGTGCCCAAAAAATGTTCCTACCAGAGATCATCACCGATGAAAACAAAACTATTATGTAGGTGATTACACAATTTTCAGTTGCAAATAGTTATATATTTGTGGGTTGTAATCTCTGGTAATCCCATTCTATATGGATTCCTAGTTTGTATTCCCTACATGCTGTTGCATATCCTGTTGTGAGTATTGCATTTGTTGACTAAGTGGCTGATGTAGCTGCTGTTGAGACATAGATTGATGCATCTGGCCCTGCTGTGATTGGTGCATAGACGGGCCTCCTTGACTCTGTGCCTGGCCCAGTTGTTGAGGTATCGACTGTGATTGGTGCATTTGTCCGGCCGGTCCGGGTCCCATTTGTTGCGAGTGCACCTGTGATTGACCCATTTGCCCCGGATGCGATTGGGCTTGGCCGCCTCCCATTTGTTGCGAGTGAGCCGGTCCGGGGCCCATTTGTTGCGAGTGTGCCTGTGATTGGCCCATTTGTTGCGAGTGGGCCGGTCCGGGGCCCATCTGGGGTGTCTGTGACTGTGATTGGTGCATTTGCTGTCCCATAGACTGTTGCATCGGCTGTCCCATTGATTGTGGGTGCATTTGTGGTTGTGATCCTTGTCCTTGTTGGCTCATTCTTTGTTGCATATGCTGAGGCATATGAGACTGCTGTTGCATCTGCATGTGCATCGGGTATCCTTGTTGCTGAAATTAAATCATTAGTAGGAATCTAGTCTGTCTTCGCGGAATCTGCAAGGAGTCTGTAAGTGATTAGAGTCTCGAAAAGAAAGTGAAGAGGTTACTGTAATTGCTCTAGTATGGCTTTCAGCATCCTATTCCCCTGCCACTGTGCAGACTGGCTCAAGTTTGCAAAATGATGATTTGAAATTTGCTCAAAAGACATCAGAAATAAGCAAAACTTTAAGCAGCCGATCCTGGTTGGTAGAAGGTATATATAAAGTAAAGACTATAGTTTATAATAAAAAATACTTTATTAAAGTCCTTGGGGAATAAATCTATATTGAGGCATTTCAGCACAACACCTAAACTGATTGCGGTAGCATAAATATAGTTTATAGTAAATATTTATAGTGCTAGCAGAATAAATCCATATTGATGCATTTCAGCGCAATACCTAACAATAAGCGTATTGCTAGTCCGTTCTAACCCCGTAAAAAGCAAGTAAATAAACCAAATTCTCGTTTGCGAACTAGCTGAAGTAAGTAATACGGTTGAAGTTGTAGATGGTTAGCTAGTGCAGGATTGCCAAACTCAAGGATCAAAGATTGCTATGCCCAGACTCATTTTACAGGATCAACCTTACTGAATACTAGTTGATCACCACATCTTTAATTAAAGGAACCTATGGTCGGGTTTTTGAAGTTTGTCTCATATGAAAGAATTTTTTTTCTATTATTGCAATGTTTTCTTCGATTTTTCTAAAAATTATTTAATATTCCATTCGGTCAAAGTCTTCTAAGCTATGAATAACTTTAAATATAGCAAAATGTTAAACTTATGATGATTTTACACCCAAAAAACCATTTCTGCAATTGCATTACAGTACTGGTAAAACCCAGCAACAAGTTCCTTTATAAAGTATATATATAATAAAATATATATATAAATTAAACCCAGTCCACAAATAAGTTATTCTTTTAAATAGCTCACCTGCATAGGCATATTCTGCTGCTGCATTTGTCCACCATGCATCATCATCTGTGACTGTTGTTGTTGGTACATCATCTAACAAAGAAATGTTATCTTTATTTATTAAGTTTATTTTGTCCCGGACAAATACTTAAAGACGTTTACCCCCCTGGGATAAAATGTAAACAATTTCTAAAAAGTGATATTAAAACCATTCCTTTTAGGATTATAAATTCAAAGGGATAAATTTTCTGGTACAAGGGTGACAGTTTCGCTTCGTGACTCTACATTGTTCGGGTGAAATATGCTACTAGGTATAGTCGGCGGATCAAGCGCTTGCAGTTAAAGGTCTAATATATTCAAATTAGATTTGCTCTAATTGTTTAATAAACTATAATAAATTTGCAGTTCCTTAAGCTCCTGTAAGCGATTGGTCAGCCGACTATAGTACACTTAGAAAAAAATAATATATTTTAGTAAGCCTATGGTTTGAAATAAACGGCGAAACAGTTTTATTACATTATCTATATTGCTAACTGCTGGATTTACCATTAATATTATTAGCTTAACAAAATTAAGCGACTAACTATCTAGTTTAGTTCTACCTGTATTTCATATAAATGTTGGCTAACCTGTTGCTGATGTTGTTGTTGTTGCTGGGGATGCATATTAGGATTTTGAGGATAACCTGGACCACCCGACATTCTAAATATAATTATTATATTATTTATAGCTATATTAAATAACTTGTAAGAAATAAAATAATAAAATAAAATTAAATGTTGAAAAATATAAATGCCTGCGCCTGATATTATTCGTCACCGCTGTTCACGCAACTAAAACACAGTGTTGTGCACTAGTTTGCTGATCGATACTAACAAAAAATGCCCAAGTAAGACTAAAAATTGGACTGTTTCCGATGAAGGAAAGCTTCCGAATAATTTTCTACCCGATTCGAGTAAAGTTTAACCTAGCAATTTGCATGAAATATACTTTAAACATCCCGTTCGAAAAAACGCAGCTTCATTCAGCAGTTTAATACTCGTGTTAGGACCAGGGGTGGCAAGGGCCGGCCCTCCTATCAAAACTTTTTTCTTTTCACAAAAGTACGGCCGCCCGGACCGGACCACACTTTTGCCAGCTCTGGTTGGGACTGCCAAAGAACCGTCAATAAAGGGACTATTTTAAAGGCAATTGCTAATTATCAGTTCAACGTAGTTATATTTTCGCCAGATCTGCAGTCTCGGAGTTTCCTCGTGTTTACTAAATAGACACACTTAAGTAGAAGACTACAGGAAAATGATATCATTGACAACTGTTATAGTTTTAGAGTAAATTATAAAAAGATAAACACATATCAAAAAGTATAACTTAATGGGCATCCTAGTTAATGAATGACATTATAATATTTAAATTTGCTTGAATATTACCGCGTCAATATCCTAATAATAGTGCCTTTGGGAAAGGTTAAAGCGTACAAGACGTTTGTTTAATCGGTCAACACTACTATCTTCTCGCTTGGCAAAAAGACTAACTTGGCAAACTGGCCGGGAAAATCCCAACTGGAGACATGCGAAATTCCGGTCAACTTAACAGGATTTTTTTTTCAAAATAGGCTCTTTGCTTATTACTTTTAAGTTTTCTAGCAAAAACTTATTCAATCTGCAACTTTTTATTTGTTAGCCTATTCATTAGGATAATTGACTATACCAATTTCCCTAGTATAATATTCGAAATATGTGGAAGAAACATTGTATCAAAGAAATAGCAACCAAAAACAGATACATTTCGTTGACCTTTTTTCATAATTTCTACCTGACTATCATTATCATGTATTTTTTTAATATGAAACAACGAATGAACAAAACATTTATACAAATAACAACAATAACAAAACACTAATGACCTCGATAACAAAATAATGATCATTTCACAGACGAGCGGCTCCCATCTGCTTGAAAACCTCAATGATTTCCCCAAGTGGATCACGAGTGTTCAGCCACAGCAGCAATTTGTTCTGAGTTTCCTTAGAAAGTTCACGGAACTTTGACTGGAAATGGGTAACGAATCCACGAGCAGCCTCAGCACCCATAGCCCTCTTCAGTTCACCAAAATAGACCATCTAAAATTATATTATAGTAGTTTTATGCAAGTTTTTTACAAACTAATTATATGCGGAAAGATATTAACCGTTCAACTTAATATGGAATATGCATTTGTAATTGTTGATATAGACTTACTAGAAGCTTTCCGTCCTTGTGTTTATCAGCCAGTTTAATGTACTGCATCATGTGAGTATAGGCATCATTGTCTGTAATTTAAACACTATAAACTAGCTAATAAGTTACATCGGTTTGCAACTTTAATATAAAACCAGTATGTTGAATACCAAATGACATGATTAATAAGTCAAAAGAAATGTTTCAAATTCATATAGACTATATATATATTAGATATGAGTTGGGCGTTTAAACGCGTTTGTAACACGGGCTGAAACGGTTTGGTTTGAATAACAAACGGGAGAGATGTCGTCTGGAGCCCATTTTTTTGGCATAAGGTAGCACTACTATATAGATATCACATATCTAAAATTTATCCTTATTGGTTCAGAAAGAGATAAATTATTCATAAAAGCCCGTTTTCAGCACGAAAACGGTTTTGAAACGGAGTTTTTCGAATAACCGAGGTTGTAGTAAATCAATCAGAATAATTTTTAGATATAGGATGACTATATAGTAGTGCTACACCTTGCCAAAAAATGGGCTTCATACGACATCTTTCCCTTTTGTTATTCAAACCAACCCGTTTTGCAAACGGGTTGAATCGCCCAACTCTACTATATTCCCCAATATAGTGTAGAGTAGGAAGTATGTCTTAATAAGTGAAAATGAACGTCTACTCACTTTTGTCCGCAAGATATGCACTACACACATCGAAGACACAAGGAACCTCGAAGAAGTCGGCCATTTCGTACAGCTCAATAACATTGCTAGCTGAAATATCAGAATTAATCAATGACAACATTAACCGGTCATTTATTCGAGTATTGCCTGGAATTGCTCAAATGACTATTTTTAGACATCAGTTTCAAAAGATATATAAGTTTTCACTACTAACTCCAAATTGAAAGACTCACCTCCAAGAACAAATTGATTGTGGTACATCATCTTGACCATATCATGGAAGATCTGTGAATCGACGTCCTTGATTTCAATTTTAGCCTTGTTCTTCTCCAAATACTCAGAAGTAAGCAGAGTTTTGAAGTATCCAGAAAGAGTAGTTAGAATCTGAAATAATGAAAGACTTAACTAAGCCTTGAAAGACGTTTATAGCAGAATCACCAATTCATTTTAAATTTCAAACATTAGATGAAAGTTTTTACAAGATTTGCTTGCGAACACAATTTTTTAATTACCTGAGTCTGAACATAGAGCTTCTTCTCTCCAACAATCAGAATAATGTCGTGAGGCTGGTAAGAAGACTCGAGACAGATGTCCTTCTGAAACTCCGTCATAAGAAACTTCCTAAAAGGAAAATGTTAGTGGATGGTGATTTGAAGAAAATGTTACTTACCAAGTCTCTTTAGTTGGCTCTAAGATGATCTTCACGAACACTTCGAGGTCGAAAACAGGATCGAAGTTGGGATTCTTCTAGAAAAAAAAGTTATTACTTCAAGTTTTGGTATAATATATATTTAATATTGAACAAATACTTACTAGAAGCTCTTGATACGTTGCCAACGTGTTGAAGTCCAACACGAATTCCTTTTCAAGGCTGTCGTCTAAGTCATAGACCTGAAAATAAATATTAGGAACTAATCCGTTATAATATTTTTAGTCATTTCGAAAAACAAAAAAAAGAAGTTATGCTGTCGCAAAAGGAAAACAAAAGTGATAATTGCAACTGCGTTAACTCATTGTGTTAATAGTAATAATAATAATATTATTATTATTACTATTAACACAATGTTTACAACCAACTAACCTTTTCAAAGAAACGTTTCTTCTCAACAATGTTGGTGAAGCGACGATCAGATTCACCAGAGAATACGTGCTTTCCGGGAATATCCATCTTGAGGTAAAAGGCACGAACATTCATCTTACAGTTAAACTGTTCGTTGAGGATTCCCAGCTGAAGAAGGAGAAACTTAATTTCTCCTTTATTAGCGCTGTCATGGGAGATCAGCTTAGAGTTAGGAATAACCCTGAAAATATAAAATATAAATGTAGAATTGTGGTATGGCTAGAAATAAGGTTTAGTTAAACTAACCAACGGTATCCAAAGAGTTCGATGGTCTTTTCGCGGTCGCGACTGAGCTTAACGTCGCCCGAAACAATAGGTTTTGTCAAAGACATTCCTGAATAACTTTAATATTACCAGTATATAAAAATAAAAGTAAAAAAAATGTAAATAACAAAAATAAAATATAAAAATATTCGAGAAAATAGTCACCTAGCAGCACGGCAACAAATAGAGCAATGACTGTTCTCCAATTGCATAAACGCAACACGCCAAGGCAAACGCTAATCGATATAGCGTTCCGCGCAACTTGTTGAAACAGTAATTTTCTGTCGGTTAAGAAAATACCAGTCTCGCAACGAAAGCGCAATCCTTTAAGTTTTAGTTCATTTTATTCAAATATCCGCATGGTTACTGTACCTTTTGGCACTGTTTCGGTTCAATAGAGAACACTCGCAGAATTGGCACTTCGCCTAACCGATGAGTTCAACATGTCGTGTACTAAAGTTTTTTTTAAATATAATATCCATATAATCTATACTATAATAATCTATAGACTATACCTATCGCCAACGAATAAACATATACTTCATATATAAAAATTATTTATTTGTAACGTTTCAAAAAATTGGTCAAGCCTATCCTGCCCCGACCTGGCAGTTTTAGTTTCGACCCGGGCACGGGCTTTAAGAGATCTGTTTCGAGTTCCCAGGGCTGGGAAAAGGCCGGCCCTAGTCTATTTCAGATTAAAGTTGTCTTTATAAAGACACAATAAAGAGTGCAATAATCTTTACCTATTGATGTTTATGAATACTATTGTCAAAATATTAACCCAAATCAGTGGATTTTTCATAAAAATTGCCCCTGCGGTAGACGACTTTTTGAATTTTTTTTTGTATTTGAGAAACGGACCGGCCCGTTTCTCGAATTTTCGGCCCCGCCCGGCCGGCCCGTCAAATTCGCAGCCCTGCAAGTCTCCCCCAATCTTCCTAGTACCACTGTTACCAAACGGCTCATTTAACCTTCCCTCCATTCCAATTCAACTTCATTCTTTTCCTAACTGCTGTCCCTTCTAACAAACTAATTATTTGTGCTGGTGGTCCCGACTGGAGCGCGCAGTAGCTCGGCGGAGCTGTGTTTTTTCGGCCGCCGTTCGTTTCTCTGACAAAATGAATGCGTTTAACCATGGGAAATGAACATTCAGAGGGAAGGCGAGAGAGCACTTTCAGCCCCTAAAGCAGAAGAGACGAAAAGACAGGCATCGAAAAAAGATGACGGAATTTTTGAGAAGTTTCCTCGGGCCATCATTTGTGGAAATGAGCCCGGGAACAGCAGTTGGCCCGGCAAAAATTTAGATTTTTTTACAAATATTTTTTATAATTTTTACTTTAATTCTGTTTTTTAGGTACAAGGATTGAACACCAAATTTCATGCGAAAATCTTTATTTTAGTCACTTGGTTAACTGTTGCAGGCGGGACGAAGCAGGCTTTGCCCTTTTACTGGTCTGTTGCTATTAGCGGTTTAATAGCTTCAGAATACTTATGAAGGTAGATGGAACATGTGTTTTGCTTATCATTTGAATGTTAGCTCTTATAGGTCTCTATCGCAGTATTCTTAGGTGCAGCTTCACAAAAGACAGATGTAGCTGTTTGCTGACGTTTAGCTAGCACTCGTCATTTTTCGATATTCTTGTAAAAATCTCTAAACTTTTTGAAAATCAAATTGGGATACCAAGCCCGCTTCAAATGGTAGCGGACCCATTATTTTCAGGTTGATGCTCCCGGGTTTCTCTGTTCTTGTCGGGGTGGGATCAGACCATCAAACCTCTGTCCGGGTCTTTTTTTAGCCACATAGTGGGCCCGGCCCGCCAACTTTTCCCAGGGCCCGGGCCCAGCTCCCGTCCCGGTGGATGGTCTGATGGGAATTTTAGTTGCGAGCACGGAGAGGTTACGGATTCCTACCCCTTAGGTCTGGTTATCCGACTCCACAGAGCTTTCTTTTTGTTCATTCCTTCATCTTCTTTTCACATTAATCAGTCGTCGGCTTTTATGGTCCATAAACAGACAAAAAGCAGTCCAAAAAGGGGGCGGGACTTTAGAAAAAGATAGAAGAAATGTTCTAAGAAATGAATATCTTTAGTCTCAAGTATCCCTTGTTTCCTCTGTGAAACTATGCAACAGTAGACATTAGCTGTAGTTTAAAGGTCTGTTTAGGCCAGGTCTGGCAAAAGTGGGGGCCGGCCCGGGCCCGGCTGAGATAAATTTGGCTATCGGCCCGGGCCGGCCCGACCAACCCCTCATGTTCAAATTGAATCAGGTCTCTGGTTCCGGTCACGCCTTTATCGTTAAGGGTATAATCATCAGGTGCAGGTACTATTATATGTTATCCGGGATGTAAAAAATAAAAAATACGGGGCACCAGGAGAGTTCACTCACAATGCTTATCTATGTGATTAGTAAACTGACTATTAAAGGTAATCGGCCATCTCTAACTTTAGATAAATCGTCATCAACTCTCATCCAGTGATATTATAGTATGAGTGATGGATATGGGACGGCCCGGGCTGAATTGCGAAAGGCCGGATGGTACGTTATTAAAGACACGGTACACTCAAAATTTTGCGGTCAATATTGCCCTTTTTATTATTCGGATTTAAAAGTTATTAAAAATTATATAGATATCAAAACATTTGTGGGAAAACGGATAATTACATAGAATTTTGCATTTTGGGCAACTAGGGTTACTGTATCTCAGATATCTGAAAAGTTGCTGAAAACCATACTTAAGTACTGTATTTCTAAACGATCATAACTATGTTCAAAAGCAATTAAAGAAAATTCGGTTTTCATATTTCAACTCAGAATAAATAGCTCTATCGATTCAAACATTAAAATTGAGGAGCAACTTTTGGGTGTACCGTGCCTTTAGGTCGAGTCCAGAGGTTATCCGGCGCGGCCTTTCCGGCCTGAAATTTTGAAACCAAGGCCGGGCCGGGCTGGGCCGGCCGGATAAGCACCTCTGGTCGAGTCTGCCTCCGACCCGTAAACATCCTTGGTCTGGCAAATAAATTGTTTCCGTTAATTCGTTTGCCTCTTTCGCAACTGCAGACTGCTGGATCTCTGTCATCCGACAGACCTTCCTTCTTCCATAATGGGCGTGGCCTATTTGGCAGAAAACAAAAGACAGAATGGGGCGCCGTTTCTGTTGTTAGAATTATTTCCCAACACAAAGTGCTATTAACGCCTCTTAAAACTACCTTATTCTAAACTGCTTAAAAGTTTTGTTAAGCAATGAATCACTGGAGCTAACCATAAGCTATAGTCTTTGCTACCGTAGCTTGTTACTGGGACTTCTTTAGCGGCTAGAAAAAATATCAAAACATTTATTTTTCCAACCTCTATCGACGTGCGTCGACTGATTTTTGAAAACCCACTTTGTGTACCACTACTTTGTAAGCTATAGTATTTATTAAGACCTATGCTTCTATCGCAGCATCCTGCGGAGCACCGTTGTTATATATAAATGAAGGGGGGATTGGGAGCCTTTATTCAATAGTACACATAAATTTTCATTCAGAATCTCGCGAATGATTATTTCAACTTCGAACAAACTTTACCCACTCGTAACAAATACTTTTGGTTTCGTCCCGTGCTGTGCACCAGAAGACCGGGCCTGGCGCTGGACCCGAGCCGTAAAAGCCCCAATGCATTGACATAAAAGAAAATAAATGAGCATATTTTCTTAAATACTTTCCATCCCTATTTGTTAAACGTTAGTGCACTACCAATCCAACAAGTATTGTTCAGCCCTCGTTCTGCCCATTCCAGTCCGCATTGAATGGACCTTGGTCATTCCGGGGTTCTCATAATTGCCCGGCCCGGCCAATCGAGCCGTATGCCCAGTGGACCTCTCCGCCCTTTTGAGAACCTCGGAATGGGCCGAGAATATTTGAAATTTCCGGGCCGGAACACCAGGCCATTCTTGCTATATGTATTCTGGTTAAATAAAACTACCGTATCCTTTTCCCCTAAATAGTTTCATAACACCTCTGCTCCTATTCCCCTTCAATACTCTTTTTCCTCTTCCGTTCATTCATTCATTGACCATCGGCCCCTCGGGAGACTCTTTCTGTTTGGCTGCTGTCGGCTAATGCTCCCGCCTTAACGCCTCAGAGGACCTCCCCGCCCCCAAAGTAGGCTGCCAAAAACAGCCGAGACCCGCATTTATATGCACTCAATACGCACGAAACATGCACCCAACCGGCCAAACTTGCCAGTTTACGCAATACTTGACCTAAGAGATAACCATATTAGATAGTGAGTGGTGTCGAGTTTAAATAAGGCAGTGTTAAATATTTTATATTGTTATTTATAAGATTTTTATCTTTGAATTTTGCTAAGATTTATGTTTCCAGAGCCCTTTCCTTTAGAGCAGCGGTATCGAATTAAACTGAATGGCAGTATGGCCTACTTGGAGCCGTTTCTTTAAAGCTAAATTTATTTCTATATATAGTCTATCTCAAGACCTAGGTTTCCAGCGCGGTATCACGAGCGGGGCGCTGTGTTATAAAAACATGAGTGTAAAATCAGTCGATGGTGCATATTCTCTCAAAAGTACATTCATTTTTATAACATTGCGCTCGCTCGTGATACCACGCTGGAAACCTAGGTCTTGAGATAGACTATAACACCGCTGAACCCCCAGTATATCGAGCTATAAACTTAGATCCTAATAGAGAATGTAGTATAAACATAATTTTGTAACTTCATTAGTAAGTATTTAACATTTTTCGTTTGACGTCGCCTTCTATTAACATTTTGTACTAAATGCTCTGTTTTTATATTTATTACCTATTTTTACTTCTTTTATTTAGAATCGCAAATGTACCAAAAACAAAATTTGTTTCTATTTTTCAAAAGACATAAGTGTTTTATTATTCATTTGGCTTTTTTCGTTCCATTCATCGACTCCAACAAGAGTTTGGAGTAGCGATTCTCGGAAACATGGTCGAAAATCCTAGACTAGGTAGAGGGGCAGTGCTAGATTGAAATGAAAGGATATACTGTGAATTCGGAGCGTTTATTCATACTATTTTTACACCGTTTCGCCCCGGTATATTACGTTGGAAACCCAGCTCTTGATATAGTCGGCGACTAATCGCTTGCAGTTAAAGGTCTAATAAATTAAAAATAGAGCATATCTTTGCTCTAAATTTGCTCTAAAAAAAAAAAAAGCAAGCGATTAGTCCACCGACTATAGAGACTGTTCTTGGCTTAATCTCAAATAATCCTTTATAAGTTCATTTAATTCATTGCAGATCTGCTAAACCCATTACAATCCTTACATCAGCAAAAGATGTTCCAACCTTTGATCTGTTTTTATTTTCCTGTATATCCCGTATTACAATAATTATAGATTTCTTCGAGGTTGGGTTTCAGTTATTCAATCTGGAATCTTCTGAACAAAGACGACTCCTTTTTAACATTCGTTTTAACAATATTTCTATAGTCAGATTCAAAAGTAATAAGGCCGTGTATGCTGCGTATTTCGTCATTTTTAACACTGCGCCATTCTACGCGCGCGGTTCCAACCTTAAACCAGTACCTTCCCTCTGAATACTATTAATATTAATAAAATAACACCCCCCCCCCCCCCTTAAGCTATCCCATCGATCATCCTATTCCTCCTACATTTTCGTTTCAGTTTGGCTGACCTCGTTCTTCTTCGGCGCTCAGTGCACAATGTAAAGTTATTGCTTTAGTTGATTCATTTGAAATTAAAACAACAAACTTAGAATAAACAGCTAGATGTAGTTGCAATGTTGTGATTAGAAATGCATTTAGCAGTAAACCCGGCAAATAAGCCCCGCCCACTTTGCCGTGTGACCCTTTTGAGCATTTAAAAACAGTGTGCCAGTCAGTTAAAAGTAACGTTGCGCGCCAGTTTAGTCAGTTTAGTTACAGTAGTCCATAGAGCGCAACGATTCGCGGTGTTGTGAAATTTACTTCCAAAAGGTTCTTTCCCAATTTTCGTTTTTTTAAGGCAAAAGTTTGCAGCAGCACGTAAGAGTAAGACCGGTGCGATAGAGTTTAGCATTTGATAAGTAATGAGCCTATTTTAGGGGGTACACTGGCTTTCGGGGCGCGGAGCCTGTGGCCTTATTGTTAGTATAGAAACGCCCGGGTGGGTGCCCGGACAGTTTTTGGCTGCCAGAGCAGTTGAGAATTGTTGCCAGGGTAGGCCAAAAACTGCCCGGGGTGCCCGGACGTTTCTATACTACGGCCACTGCAGATTGCAAGCATTTACTTTGAAGATTGTCTAACTATAAAAGGCTTACCATCTAGACATACCTATAGTCAGATTCAAAAGTAATACCGCCGTGTATGCTGCGTATTTCGTTTTTTTAACACTGCGCCTGATGGCATTTTACGCGCGCGATATCAGCAGATTATAAACTTGCTTTTGCTCTGCCTTACTCAGACAAAATATTGCAACACTCCTGCTTATTAACAAGGCCTTATTAATTTTCAATTCGACTATAGCAAAAACTCATCCTAAAATAAGTTTGTTCGGTTTAATACGGAACACTTCCAAGCATCGATTAAGCCCTTCTAATTAATATTCAAATTTATTTAACCTAACTAAATAAGCAATTTTGCTAATCTAACATAATCTATCTCTATATATATATAAAATAGACTGATATATTATATTTAAGAGTTTGCTTTTCACTTTGTTTATCTTCCTTTACCTCTTTATATCAAGGTATGCCGCCATTGTAGTATTCTAGAGAGACAAGCTATGTAATATTAAAATGAATTGAATGTCGGTGGATTGGAGCCTTTTCATCAAAAATTCACCGCTGCTATAAAAATAGTCTATAACAAACAAAAGACCGCAAAGCGCGGTGGTAAACGTTCGCTTCCGAAATTGCATATTTGTCATCTTCTGGACATGATAAAAAAATAAAACTAATACAATAATATTTTTCTGACAACAAACAAAAAATTGCGCTTCAAACCACACAATGGTTTTCCAATTTTGCCACAGAACGAGCGATTTTACAAACCTTACCCAACACCGCGCACTGCAGTCTTCTTTTTGTTATGGACTATACGGTATAGTCTATACCTGTGATACTGCTTTAAAACCCAACTCTAGGTACATTCTTTTTCTATCCTTAATGTCTTCCGTAACTCTCCTTTAAACCTTTTGTATTTCAGTTTTATCCGAGGAATGCAATTAGTGCTTCACGATGACATAGAAGAACAACTACAATTTATCGACAGGTTTTCGGGCCGTCCCGATTTTCTGCTCTTTCTTCAGGCTGTTAGAAATCAGGTAAATTAATTATAAGCTATTTGTGGTTGCTAGAAATGTTTATATCGGGACCATACATTTGCGTATAAGACTTCGCTCACTCGAACCCAGAGCTGGTTACCCGCCCGGCCTGAAATTTTGAAACCCAAGCCGGGCCGGGCCGGGACGAGCCGGGTAACCACCGGCCGGATAACAACCTCTGTCGGAACCTAGTGTGGTCAGAGGTTGCAAAAATGTTGGCCAGCATGTTGCTGGCTGGGCCTAGAAGAATTTTATGTGAAGGCCAGCCCGGGCCGAACCGACCCACCCTTGTGTGGTAATAAACAGTTGATTAAATTGAAACCGCTCTTACGTGAAATGGCAAAGTTCTTAATTCGAAAGCTAAGTTTAGTCCTTAGTAGATTCGCTAATAACCAATATAGATCCATTCTTCATTATATTCTTATCTGCAATTTGAATGCTAAGGGGCACATGGTTAAATCCGAAATATCGGCCGGCCGCATCAAGCCGCGAACTGAAAAATTTGAAAACTGGCCGGCACTTTCCCTCCCCAGTGGCCGTAGTATAGAAACGCCCTGTGCCCGTAGTATGAACCTGCCCGGGTGGGTGCCTGGGCAGTTCTTGCCCATCGAACAGTTGAGAATTGTTGCCCGGGCAGGCTAAAAACTGCCCGGTCACCCACCGGGGCGTTTCTATACTACGGCCATTGGCTAACTTAAAATGTAAACATTTGCGAATTCTAAAAGTTTAGGTAGCAAACGCCTTTCCTTCTGCTAAATTTCATTTATCTTCTTTTACTTCTCAAACTGGTTCAATTTACTACTACGGATATAGACAGAATACGGTTGTATCGTAAGTTAAGAACGGATAAATTAACAGAAGTTAGAATAGTTATATATTATGACAGGGACGTCCAACGACAGTTAAGGAGATAGGGGAGAGAGGATAACAATATTTATTAGTCTAACAGATCGGCTATTTATGCAGTTCTGGAGGCTGGGATCTTTCATAGTTCTTGGGATTAGGATAGAGAGAGCGGCGGATGCGAATGGGATGGCTGAGGTTCTATGGGAATTGTACTTCTTCCATTCTGTTTGTAATCTCAACTGCAGCGTTTGCATCGTTCCACGACTAAGACGATAATATAATTATTGATTTTCCCCGTGTAAACCCATAATGTTCTACTTCGAGGGTGTTTTTATACTGTATTTATTAATAAGCAAAGCAACTACAAAGAATACAGAACAGGCAAAGTTCACTGGCAGGGTGCCAGCCCGCTGCCACCAGCAGCGGACCCGTTCAAAACTCTGAGTGGCGCCCATTGGAGACCGACCCGAGTTTCGGCGCAGCTAAAGCTCCGCCTCCACCCGGGTCTGGTCTACAACAGAAGCATTCTGGTTAAAAAATGATCGACTGACTTTCACCCTTTACCTTTCGTTTACCGGACAATTTCTATAATTATTGAGCTACCTGAACTTATGTCGTGGTATATAACACTGCGCCCGGCTCGTGATACCGCGCTGGAAACCTACGTCTTGAGATGGACTATAGTAACAAATAAGTTGATCAGACTATCTAGTAGTATTTTTTACCCCCAGCAAATGATTTTTGCTAAGATCGATCTAAATCGTAAATTCAGACCACGAGCCTACTTCATCCATGACGGTTCATTCGATCAATCCGACTTTCTTGCTGGATTTAGAGATTTCTGTGATGTATTCCGTTTTCTTACTGGATGTCATGAAAGGATAATTGCCGCTAACCAAATTTATGTCATGGCGGTCAGTTTTAAGGAAAAAAAAGTCTTCTAACTAGTACTCCGACAAACATAGAGATTTATTATTATTAATATTATTATTATTAATAGTAGTAGTAGTAGTACTCCTAACGAAAACTGGCGAAAACAGAAATTACAAGTAAGTGGAACAGTTAAAAATTGTTAGTTTTGCCAGACAACGTTGTTTTTCTACTTTACAGAACATACATGATACCCAACAAGGATGCGTTGTCGTCCTGTTGTTTCATACAGATCCGGACTTGTACATTTTTCCTCGCGGAATTGATATTTATTCAAGAAGAGCCGGATCCTAACACGGAACCGCATGTAAACCCGCGCAGCCCTGTTATAGTCAATAACAACTAAAAGATGACAGAGCGCTTTTTCTTTTTTTTGCTTGGACTATACCTGCCTAACACTAAGTTAATCCAGGGCTGTGTATAGGCCGGCCTGCGACTTTTAAAAATTGGGCCTGGCCTGGGGCAGGCCGGTTCAGGCGGCCTGCTTGGGTCCCCTTAGTTCAATCGTCATGCCAAAAATTGAGCAGAAGTAAATGCTTTTTAGTGTTTGATGAAGGTTTTGTAAACAATGTGACGTCACAGGCCGAAACAGGCCGGCCTTTCGAATACGCAGCCCGGTGTCAACCATATTACTGGCTAGATTAACTTAATCTTGTCAGATTTCAAAGAGTCTTACATCAGTTTAGCGTTTTCTTTCAGATCGATCAATACATAATGGAATCGGGTATTGACATGGATGTAAAACAGTATTCATGTTATCAATTTTATATGAATACGGAACAGGAATATGAAATCCTACAAACTCCACATCCGGTGCTGCCAAAGGGATATGATTTAGGTGGGTGTAAATGCTGTGTGGATACTACTTATCGAGGTCCTTAGAATGGCCGCCGAACGGGCCCGTTCCGAAATTTGTAGAATTCTTCAGCCCCACGAAAAACAGTCGGCTGGCCCAATTTTGAGATCCCCGTTGCCCATGAGATAGATATAAGATATTTAACAAGTTGACAAAACTCCGACAATATATTACCGTACTGTGAGGTTTAAACTCAATTCATGTGAAAAACAAATAGAATGACTTCACGAATCCTCAAAAAGAACCTGCAATAACCATTGTTCGTCATTCCTTACTGTCGTATAGTCTTAGCTAGAAGTTTCTATTTTTCAGGAAGCGCCGATACCGAAGATTCAGTACTGATTACAAAGTACTGGAAACACGCGAAATTGGGTGATGAGGAACAGACCAGGTGAGAAAATATTTCTTTTTGCTCAGCTTTAACAGTAAATATGTACCCTGAATATCGGAA
The DNA here is from genome assembly GCA_034691345.1 of Phasmarhabditis papillosa. Lineage (NCBI taxonomy): Eukaryota > Metazoa > Nematoda > Chromadorea > Rhabditida > Rhabditidae > Pellioditis > Pellioditis papillosa. The sequence goes on from JAQGAV010000642.1 coordinate 29,023, forward strand.
AATCTACTGACTGAACTGTGTCTGCAAGAACGCGGGCTGACAAGGGCCTAGTTTTGTTGTTGTTGCAAAATCGGAAAATACGGGCCGGTTAGAACCAGGGTTGCCCGGAATGGGAAAACACAAATTCCGGAAACCGGAAAGGTTTTTTAAAATCCGGAAACCGGAAACCGGAATTCCGGCA